>VZTQ01006066.1:0-43745 GCA_013400755.1 Pelecanoides urinatrix
AAAAAAAAAAACAAAACCCTTTCTATCTACAAAATGTCAAAGGTGGAAAGATGCTGTCCTCGTCATTTACTTTCTTCTCTCTTCTAATGAATAGGAATTTATCACTGAGAGCTATTTTTTAACAGAAGTATCAGAGTTAAACAAACAGTGAAGGCTTGATCTTCAGGTAATGTAAATCAGAGCAGCTCCATCAAAGTTAAATCTATTTATACCAGCTGCGATCCTGGTAATGTAATTTCAAGGCATTCTTGTCGTCTACTACTGACTTCACGAAGGGCAGAAGGCAGCAAATTTACCAAAAGCCAAAGGAAAAAGATTGTAATAGAGATCTCTTAGTGATGATTGCAGAATCAATACAACAATGACAGAGACTAAATGGCTATGAATCATCTAAGTTAAGTCTAGCTGGTCTGCAGGACTGCCCCAAAACAGCAAACTAACAACAACAACAAAAAAAAGTGACTCCTCCAAGCCCCGCAGCTACTAGACCCGTGCAGAGGACACGGTGCTGTCCCGAGTGCCACGTCACCGGGATGCTGAGGGACATGCCAACTTCTGCAAGCCCCAGTGGGTGCAGCACGCCATGCCCTCGCGCCTGCCCTGCAGCCCCGGGACGGAGCCGGCTTTCCGGGGCCGGGCGAGCTGCGGATGCCCGAGAGGGAGAGCGGCACAAGGGTGACATTGTTCCCCACGCATCGCCTGGGTCGCCGGAGTTCACATCGCTTTTTTTCCCCAAAACTTGTTTATAGGAGGCAGTTACCATCATTCATTTTGACATTAAAAAAAAATAATAGTAATAATACCACGGGGGAGCGAGGGAGAGTGCCCAACGATGACATGGGCACAAAGGTATGCAGGGAATGAGAAGGAGGAGGGAAGCACCCCAGCTGCCCAGGGCCCATAAATCATACCAGCTGGACGATGACCTTTCGCATGCTGCCCACTGCTAAAGGTTTCTGACGTGCAGAGTCCTCCTCGCCGCTTTGCGGGGACAACGGGGGCCCGTGAGTTATTAAACAGGGCCTGATAGCAAGTCAGAATGAATAAAACTGCTTGAAAAAGAGGGAGATAAAAGGTATGAAAACTTTATATAAGCAAGGATGCAGGTCAAAAAAAGTCTCCTGAAGGGGTGGGTGGTTTGGGGCACGTCTATTTTTGTCTTCGTGGGCAACGCTGCTGCAAAGGAGAGCTGCTAAGATCAGTTGCGATGCTCATGCCAAGACCCGGAAAGGGCAACGGCTCATGGCCGGCTGGATATCGGTTTGCAAAAAAGAAAGCAATGGGAATTTCATTGTCACTTTACAGGACAGCATTTCCCATCAGGAGGAGAGCTGAGGCAGCCACTTTCTTCTCCTTGTCTTTTGCCATCATCCCCCCCAAGCGTTTTCACCTGTGTCTTGGAGAATATGAAACTCTCAGACCACTGGACCATAAAGTCAATTGTGCTCGCTCTTCTGCATAAATAATCAAGCAGCTCTGGTGCCAAACTGGAGTAACTCCAACAAGAGAAACTGAAGTTTCTTATGCACACTGCAAGTTATACATAGTTTATACACATATGTAAATACAGTTATAGTCACAGTATATGTATAGTTATAGTCTAAAAGGTTACATTTTCATTTCATTTCAGGGCAAAACACGAGCTTCCTGGTTTCTTCATTTTATTTTCGCAGAAGGGAAGTTTTCCTCAGAGACTTACATCTTGCTGATGACTTCTTGTAGGAAGAAGCTAAGCTTCTCAACAGGGAGGGTTGGCGGGGCTGGGGCCCTGCGTAACAAACAGATGGGCAAAATCTTCTGCTTGGACGTTATTTTTAAATGTGACGGGATCATCAAGACATTATACAGTAATTGTCACACCATGACTTCTTTGCCTGCCACAGATCAGCAACTGTAAATAAACTCCCAAGGCAACAGATATCCTAGTGCAGGCTTTAATCTATCAAATATGGTAATTGTTAGCACAATCTAACAACTCACTGGCTTGCAAATTAATCACTCAGTCTTAGCAGCAAGGTGCATCTTTTTACAACTAATGCTTGGCATATGAAGTGTGGCTAATAAGATGCCTCTAATTTAAGAGTCCCACAACTTTCTCCTTACAGAGATAATTGCTCACATCAAAGGCCTGGATCCCGAAAAGGCTGCAGAGAACAACGCTCCCCACCGCTCCTCAACTGCTCCCCACCACAGAAGGGAGGTCAGAGCAGACCACCCCTGGCTGGAGTGGGGAGAAGGACATCACCGGCTATGAAAAGAAACGTATGGGATTGCAACTCATCAATATATATGACCTACCGGACCAGAGAGGTTATGCAAGTTCTGACCCAGAAATATGCACCTGATTATTCAAGGATTTTTAACAATTTTGACCTAACAAATTTGAACAATACACTTTGAACAATATAGGTTCAAAGCCTGTAGGTTTTGAACAATGCTCGTAGTTACTTCTTTCTAGCATCATCTCACCCCTCTTGCTGTCCAGACCCAATCAAGGATCAAAGCCTTTTCTCACACACAGTCCTCTCCTTCCCCTAATCCATGTTCACCTCTGCCCAACTGCCCCCCAACTCGCTTCTCCAGTTGGTCCCAGTCCATCTGCTCCTCAAGGAGGTGGCCAAAGTCTCATGAGCTTCAGCCTCAGGGCCTCTCCCCAGAGCTTTACCTGCATTATCTATCAGATCGACTAGCCTTTCCTGGTCCTTCCTCGTGACCCCCCTCAGACATGAATTTGTTTAAAAGACAAAAGGGGAGTCCTCCTCTTGGTTGAAGGGTGAAGAACTCACCCATGCTCTAGGGCACCGCAATGTAATCAATGCCGATAGTAGGGTTTATGTCTTTTCTACGTAATGTCTTCATAGTCTGCAGTGATTTCAAATAGGGTAGAGAGAAATCTGAAGAGCCAACGTGTTACAGAATATTAATGCAAAAGATACAGGTCCTGACAGACTTAGGGCCTTTCCTAAAGAAAGCTAGGGAGAAAGGGAATTTGCTGCGTAACTTGAAAGCCAATAATTGGCTAGTAAATACACCATCTCAGTTGTTGTGATAATCAATTGCATATTTGCACGAGTTCATTTTGATGACAGAAGGAATGTATTTTTACCACTGAAGTTAACTAAGAGCACAGACACACGCTGCCTCTCCATTATTTCTCAAGAACTAGACCGGAGGGCCACCAAGACTAGCACAAGGCTCAGACTGGCTCCTGCATAAAAGTCCGAGTACCTGTGAAATCAGGCAGGAGGTAAAAACAAGCCCTTTTGCTCCTGGTTTACCATGGCCAACAACATACAACAACACACCTCATTCTCCACTTCTCTGAATCTTTGTGACCGCAGAGGCATCCAGACCCCAGCAAGGGGATGGCACATCCCTCCCACTCTCAGGTCACACACAAGTGGCGAGAAGCCGATGAACAACTTTGAGAGAAATCTACTGCACATACGTGAAAAAATTTAAGGAAACAAGAGGAGGATCATCCCAGGTTATGGTGGATGCAAAACTTTCCCCCCAGGGCAGCTTGAGCACTTCTGAGAACTGCACTGTAGACCAAATTATATAGCAGCAACCAGCAACACAAGTTCCCCATACAGCACTGACTTTTTTCTGGTTTATTTTGTTTTCCTTGGAAGTCGTCAAAATACCTACTTTGAGCGTGATGGCAGATTATTGCCAATCTGGTGAGACTGAACTACTTCTAAATTGGGAACTGTGACAGGAGAGTAGCAGAGCATTAAAGTTTATCTAAGGAAACGAGTCACTTGAATTAGAGAAGAAGCTATAGAATTTAATAGAAGAAACTAGTATCAACTAATTAACGCTTATGACTGCTATTGTCAGAAGTTTTATAGAATTGTAACCTACATATCACTATATAAACATAAATCTAAATAACCAATATACAGAATCAAACCCCACTATACTTCCTCCTTTCGGTATACAACTGCTTGTTTAAGAAAAAAGCAGCAGACTGATTAATCAATTAAGCTCAAAGGACCAGCACATTATTAGAAGGCTGACACAGTATCTAGTCACTTGGCATTTGCATTTTTAATTTAGTATTCCATTTCTTAGTTAAACTTTATTGGCTACCTTATATAAATAAGCCTTTTATCTTCTTGAAAAGCAAGAGGTACCTCTTCAATAGGATTTATTGCTAGAATGACATTGCTCTTACTTTTTCTTCACATCCTTCTTTCTGCCACCAGTGTGGTCCAAGCCTCTCACCCTGCTGCAGCCGCTGAGCAGCAGCACAAAAAAGGCACGTAACTTTAGCATACACTCTCCCCATACGTTAAAAAGTGGGAAGGAGACCTGGCTGTTCCCATATGACAAATTCGCTTTGCTCTTTTCAACCCCAACGTCAAAGAGGAGCGCAGCAGTTTCTCCTCTACAGCTCCAAGTCTCAGAGCGGCAGCACAGTAAATAAGCTTTAGTAGTATGCTCAGAAATTGCAACGTCTGGGTAAAAACAGCCAGCCAAAACCTGCTCCAAGTCCTTGCTTCTGCAGATGCACGAATTCACACACGTCTCCTCTGCATGCCCTTCTGCAAATATTTAAGTGAACGAGTTTCACTCTCACCAGTTTAAAAACTTCACACCTGTGTCTCTTTACCAGGAGTTAAGTTTTATAGGCTCTGGGAGCAAGGGAAAAGAAAAGCACAGGCACAGTTTACGAGCTGAAGGATGACGGTGAGACTGCAGGCATCGGCTTTACGTCCTCAACAGTGGAGAGGCTGGGAAATGAGCTCCGTAAAGGCCACGCACTAATGACACCTCAAACCGGAGGCAACAGCAAGGTGCCCCTTCAGAGGCAGTTCCCAAACTGGTGACAAAGCGGGTGAGCAACGCACAACCCTGCCCCAGGACAAGCGCAGCCCCATGCCGCTTACTGGTATTGACAGGACCAGGCAGCACGCAACCCAAATGCCACACACCGCCAAGATGTCTTATCTGACCTCCTTGTTCCAGATACGTTGCTCCAGGTAAATCTGAAAAAGGAAAGAGCTGTAGTTTCTGCAGGGGCAGGATCCCACCAAGTCAGTGACCTTTCCAGGAGAAGCATGGAGAAAAAAGCACATCCCTCTGCTGCTTGCAGCCCAATCCCATAAAGCTTTTACACACACTTAAGCTCATCCCTCCATTTTAAAGCACTTATGATGAACTTTAAGCACCATCTTATGTACCATGGAAGCTTCACAAGGTGCTGCCTCTGGAGAACCTGGTCCTTGACTGCTTGCTGAACTGAGTTGGTTTGGCTTTAAAAAGAACCATGTCCACCCCCACACTGGTCCCCGCACTGAGTGAGACTGTCACCATCAAAACCAGCCTAAAAAGCAAATCTAATGCACACAGTCAGATCCGATCCAAATTTTTCCCCACAATAACTCCCTAAGTCCCATCCCAATCCTTTCAGCCACCTTCTAGCATGACCATAACGGAGTGCTCCACATGGGCTATTCCTAACCTCGTGGATCCCACTCCCATGGACAATGATGCAAAGTCCATCCGCTGGAGAGAGCAGGACCACAGAGCAATCAAGTGAAGACACCCCAAGGTGGGCTCCCCACAGGTACGTGCTCATCTCACACTCTGGAATCAGGTTCTCCCTCTCCACGTGAGGTTGCGGCACACCACTTCTATATGAAAAAGCAATATGTAGTTACTAATTGCTCTAATTTATTACTGTTGTGCCTTCTCATTCAAAACATCATTTAGACCCAAGCTAGGAGCTAGATTGCTAAATATGCTTTAATCATAATATTCTTCAAAGCAGGAAAGGCAGGCAGACAGCAGCCATTTTGCCTTCATCTGTCTTCTCTTGTTGCCAAAGCCCTTTCAGACATGCACCCATTTATCACTTAGATAGCAATCATTAGCTCTTTTCATCCCAACTCCTACAGACTGATGAGGGTTGTTAGACTTTTTTTTAATTTACTTTTTTCCTAACTATGCACAGAGTTAGCTCTGTAATAACTTCTGCCCTTTCATAAAATTTCTCATTTAAAAGGGGGGGCACTGAAAATCATATACAACCCTACGCAGTCTGTATGGAGACGCGCCCCTGGGTAATGAACAAACAAGGAGATTTTAAAGCAAAAGGTAAGCAGCCAAATAGTGCACGTCCACACTGTTGACAAAATCTGGATTTTACTCCGATGACATTTCAATAATCTTATTAAATATGCACCTCAAAACAAGTCATTCTGGGTTAGACGTGTAGTTGTTTGCTCAAACTTATGAAGCAATTAAATTTAAGCTCCAAAGAATATATGAAATGTATAATCTGGACCACAAACTACACTGGCCACCCTCACTCCTCGTGGGAGCTGATGTAGCTGTATTTACCCCAGATTTTGCGGGTCCAGCAGCAGGGCCAGGCAGACACCGAGGGGACGTGGCCAGGGGGGCCACCAGCAGCATTCCCACAGCAGTGCCTGCTGGAGAGGCACTTATTAAAAGACGACTTTGCTCCCCAAAATGAAATTGCCTTGGTTTGCCTTAAAGAAGGAAGCGCTGTCACCACCTCACCTCCTTCTGCCTGGGCAGGCGCAAGGGGCAGAGCAGACTCATCTCCTCCGCACCCTTCAGCGGTGCCATGGATGCAATCCTGCCCATTTATTCCCTTACTGCCAAACACAAACCAGCCAGAGGTATTTGGGATTTTTTGCAGAATATTACCATACATAAAAAGCAGAGAAAGACGAAAGGATCCTTTGCCAAAGTTTGATTTTCCACAAGCAATTTCCTTTTAGAAGCACAGATTTCGCCGCCGCCCCCCCCGCTTTTGAAAAGGTGCCTTCCCAGTTTCAGTTTACTTTCAAATACCATTTGCTTTCCAATTTTGAAAACATTTGGGTGTCCATTTCAGGATGTTAAGATGTTTTATTTCAGTTTCATTTAAGAAGATACAAAGAAGTTGACTGAGAACAGGGGAAATTAACAGTTTCTTTCCAGTTATTAAGCTAAGGCAGTCTGAAAACTCAACTGTTAGGGAAAAAAATAAAAATAAACAAACCCAAGAAGAGTAGTTGTCTTTTCTAGAAAACTTTGACTTAAGCCAAACAAGATATTCTTAGTGGGAAAGTTATTCATGTGAAAAAGTTTCATCAGCTCTAGAAATAACTGGAATATCCTAACTGGCCACTAAAGTGAATAAAGGCAGCAGCCTGTGTTCTTTAAATTCAGATTTGTGGGCATTAATTTATTCAAGGCCATGAAAACTTACGAGCTGAATGCTCGTCACCCTTAGCATCCCACCCACCACCTGCCCCCAGCTCCCACGCTCAACTCAAGGGCAAAGGGCCCTTTTTTGGGTGCGCCAGGGAACCTCATTTCCCACAGCTCTTCACCTACAGCACCAGTCCTCCCACCCCAGCACACCAGGCTCAGCGCAGAGAGGCATCTGGGCGTTTAATGGGAATGGCGGGTGCCTCCAGAGAGCCCTTTTTGGGGGTACGACAGCAGACAGCCCATCAGAGGAAATTACCTGAGTCCCTCCAGCAAAAAGCATCTCATCTGTCAGGGGAAGGGAAAAAAGAAAAAAAAAAAAAAAAAAAAAGAAAAGTGCTCTATGGGCTGGGAGCTGCTGACTTACATTTGTTCAACTAATGTCCAATTATTATTACATGAAACCCTACATGGAAAAAAAGGAGTCTAATAAGAAAGCTAATGAAAATTAAGTATTTTACAAGAAAGTTACCTAAGCATAAAGTGAACTAGATATCACACTGGTTTTCAAATCCAGGGGCACCAAAGCTGGCATTCGCAGAGGAACGAGTTCTCAGACGTGGAAGAAATGGAGTGTGCCAAAATCTTCCAGAAGTCCAGTCTCAGCATGGTACCTTTATTTTTTTCCTTAAGGATATATTTTAATACAAGACAGGGCATTCCATACAATATTTGAAAATGGTTCTCTGTACAACACCTTGAACCGAAACTTTAGCAAACAGGTGTTTGGGAAAGGCAGTAGAGGTTTGCGGTGGGGGGTCCAAAGGAGCACAAGCTGCAGCCCCCTCCCTTGCAGCCCCAAACCACTGAGGATTAGAGATGCATGACAAGAGCCAGGGCTCAACCTCTCTGCAGCCTGTCGTCCTGCAGAAACAAAACGGGCAGCAAATTGTTACATTGCTTGCTATTCATTACTTTTTTTCGTTTTGATTTCTTCCTCGATTATAAGCTTAACAAAAGCCTCTGCTGCACATCACTGCAGGCAGATTTCACTGCTACGCTCTTCCCGACTTCAGCCATAAAGCCACGCTAATTACTCTGAAAGGCTAATGGGAGGAAAAAAAGAAAGAGATACACACAAACGCACACACATATTCCTAGTGAGCCATCACGGGTAGAAGAGGGCCACAGCCCCCCAGCTCGGGCAGCCCTATTGAGAGAACAAAGGAGCTTCTGGGATGCAGAGAGCAGAACTGGGAGAGGGGGGCAAAAAGGAAGAAAGAAAAGGAAGTAACACTCATTCTTGTGTTGCGAGGTCCTTGCTATGCAGAGCTTTCATGCTGCAAAGAAAAGTGCTATTGAGAGAAGGTGGAGGGGGCCAAAACACTGGGAGGCAAATGAGCAAACACGCTGCAGCGCCCGCTGCGAGGGGCCCGGGACCCTTCAGCAGCACCGGCATCGCCTGCAAACACAGGAATTATTTAGGAAGCCAGATGATACAACAGGCACCTATTTTTAAATGTTGGAAATAATTACTTTCTTGACAGATTTGCTCTTATTAACGCTAACAGTCTGCAGGTGCACACCACCTATGTGCATCCTGACCAGTGCAAACGTAACACAGGCCGCCACAAGACGGATCAAGTATTCCCCGCTCCTGTGCGCACACATGATGTTTGGGATAGTCACCTAAATTAATCTCTGCCGTGAAGAGAGGAGGAGAGAAACCGAATCAGGAGTGAACACGCTTCAGTCGGATGGGTAGAAATGCCAGGAGAGCCCCAAACCATCCGGGCAGTCCCAGCTGCAGCCAGCTCCGGCTGAGCGCCCGGGGGCTTGCAACCAGAGGATGTACCTCCTCGCTGGCTCCCAGATAGAAACCTGTCTCCTGCCGTAGTCCTGCAAAATTGCAAACTCCAAATGCTGCAATTTACAACAGGCATTGTTATTAAACATTTGCATGGAATAAATTCCAAGTTAAAAACTCTCTCTCTCCCCTCCATCCTTCTCTTCCAAAGAGAAGTCCTCTGAAATTGCATTTACAGCCCCACCAACACCGATGAAAACGTTTCAAGTGCTGAAGTCCAGCACGTGCTGGGGTGCTTTGCTCACTGAAGTCTTCCCCTGCAGCAGTGAGCACGGGGATGGGATCTGTATGTACCAGGTGCTCCCACCCAGTTTAGAAAAAAAATGCCATTTTAGAGGTTTTCCACATTTTTCTTATCGGATAAAACACTGGGAAACAGGAGCCATAAATAGAATCGCACAGTCTTTGCTTGGGTCCAGCTCCCAGCAAATTGAGGGCATTTTACTAAAGCGAGGACCACAAGGCTCATACCTTAGATCACATTTCATAATGAATACTACTCTCTTCAGGATGGTTTTCACCCACAAATCTCAAAATGCATTGCAAACACAAGGAAACCTCATTTTTATCACTTTCCCCATTTGGCAGAAAACAGGACATGCGGCGAAGGGAAACCCCTCGCCAACGGCCAAGAAATGGGACAAGAGCGTACCCCAGGTCCCCCCGCATCTCACCAGGCTTTCCCCCGAGCCTCACCACCCCCTAAGCCCTTGAGAAACCACACGTGTTCGGATCGCTTCGGAAACGCATCTGGGGAGCCCTCCATGAAACGTCAGGTATTTATCTCCCCGTTCCTGAAATCTTGGTATCTTGACAAGTGACAACTAGCCACTTTCAGCACAAAGAAAGAAAGCAAAACTTTCCATGTTAATTATACTTTAAAAATATGTAAACTGAAGTCATGGGAGGAAAAAAGGGGGGCTGGAGTGGGGAGAAACCCTGTTAAAATAGCCACACATTGACAACCTAGCAGACACAAACCAATTATTTTGTGTCTTTCCCAGCAAGTTTCATTCAATTAGCTGCATCGCTGAGTTCAAAAGGTGATTAATTGAGGCCTGTTCTGCTTTATGGAATTACAGTCCCTCAATGATATATGCAAAGACATAGGGAAATCTTAGATTTAAGCTCAGCTGCCTTGGCTAAATATTGAAAGAAAATAGAGGAGAGGCGGGGGAAGGAGGAAGGCACTCGGCTTTCTGATCTTGCCCGCAGTGGAACAATTAATTTCCCACTCTGCGATGAGATGACCGACCCAGTGATGTAGCACACGCACAAATACTCGTCTATCAGCACTCAAATCCTGAGGCAAGAAAGCACCAGAACAGCTCCTCGATGACGTACTGCCAGTAACGCCTGGAAGTCCTGGGATGGTCACCACTGCACTCAAAGCTGATCCTTTCAGTAATTTTAAAATTACTACTACTGTTTTTCAGGCTAACAGCTTTTTTCCTGTCCTTAATGCTTTTTTATTATTATTTTTTGGTAACATTATTAAGCAACTTCTTAATCTTCTGCCTTTGTTTATCCATCCTGATGGGGGGAAACATATGCACCTGGGTGCTTTTCAACAAATAAGTCACTTCGGATGCTCAGGGCACTCCATCCTGGGCTGAGGAGCAGGAGGGCAACAAGGAGAAACATAAAACAAACTTAAAGAATGAGGATGCTGATCTTTCCGCTGACCCCTTGCAGGAGGCTTGCTCTGCCTGCCCAGCTCCGGACCCAGCCGGACAATGTGCACCAGCACCTGCTTCCAGCATCGCCCCAGGGTCTCCAACTCTTCGCTTGCCTCAGGACAGGTTTCCAAGGACTGAGGAACCAGAGAGGTTCAAGGGCTCCTTTGGTGGGAAATCCCACCCCCGTTGTTGCAGATTTCCAAGGAAACACTTGCCCCAGGAACAGTGAGATGGATTTAGCTGTTAGCACCAGCAGCGGCAGCCAAAGCAGCAAAAGAATGAAAAAACCCCAAACAAAAACCCAAACAAAAAAACAATCCTGAGAATAATCATGAACTTACAAAGTTTTCCAGTCTCCCAGGCTCTGTGGACCCCCCAGGTAACACTTGGTGCCTGCAGCCACAGGTTTCCCTCTGTATCTCCCCAGCACCTTCCAGACTTTCTTTGACCAACAAAAGCCAAACCCACGGCCACATTCAGACCCGCTGCAACACACCTCCCTGGCACCCGAGCCCCCACTGCCAACAGCACCCGAATAACACCGGGGGCCCTGCTCTGATCTCCAGCAGGCGGCTGGAGCCCCACGTCAGCCCAGAAGCGCACACCTCCTCGGCTGGAGCTTGGTAGGAGCTTCATACCCTTCTTAACACAAGATTAGCAAGGAAGCTCCTTTTACTTTTCAGTGACTTTTGTGTCTTATCGACTCGCCCATGCCCCACGGACCACGGGGTGCCTGTGGTTTTCAACCTGGCATTGCAATCGCACCCAGAGACCAACAGCACAAACTGGCCACTGAGAAGCTAAGCAAACCAGCCCATCCCCTTTAGAAGGGGACATCTGCGTTTTGCAACATGCCGTATGTTTATCCATAAACGCTCACGGCTGTGGGATGGCACTGACACCATGCAGCACCATGCGGAGCAAGGAACCTGTTGGCCAACCCTCCTGTTGAAGGTGTTTCATCATACAGGCATGACATCACACCGCAGGCTGCCCTAGACATCCCCCCTCCGGTGTGGGCATGCACGTCTTCTCCTCCACTGCATACATCACCCCAGAGCAGGGGTCTTGGGCCTCGACCGCTTTGCACAACACAGCCACTTGAAAAAAAAAAATTACAAATCACCTAAAATAACCTATATTTTACTTTCATTGACTGTTATCTTGATTTTCTCACAAGAATGCATGGGGAGCACACAGGTACATAATGTACCAACTGTCTCTCAAATGACCTCTGATTCAGAATATGCAACTGCTACTATAAACTGCAAGAGTATTACAAATTATTTATTTAAATGATTTAAAATCCAAACAACAGCTCATAACAAACGTAACAGTCGGACTCAATGGCAGATGCATTTTTCAGTTACTCATTTCTGTTAAAGTACATGCAATGTTAAAACCAACAGACAATTAACTAGATGACAGTAATACGATGTTAGATAAAAAGGTGCTGCTTACTGTATCAGTAATTAAAGTGATCTTTCCATTATTCTTGTTTTACAGGTATTGTTGTCTTTGCCCCAGTAAAATAAGTAGTTTCTGCCTTTTGTAGCTTAATAACTGTTTGTTTCTACTTTCTTTGCTAATAGCCACTGGGCCCTATTTAGACAATTATGTGCTGTTCAGGTATAGGAAATCCAGCATCATATAATCAGAGGGAAAAAATAGCTTGGAAAATATACCTGCAAGAATGATGCTTCCAGATGATCTGACTCTACTACCTGAGCCCACTTCTTCTCCCCCTGGAAGGTTTATGCTCAAATAAAATAGAATAAGCATATCTAATTTTTATTAGAAAAAGTATTCATTACCTCACAATTAAAAAAAAAACAAAAACAAAACACCACCAAGATAACAAACGTGTTAGCATTCTTATCATGGCAAATCTAGCATGTGTAATTCACATTGCATCCAAAATAGTCCTTCTAATTATCTCAACCCTCATCTTTCTTTGCAGCATGGTTTACTTTGATTAGTGAATTAGCACAGCACATTTGAGCTGGTGCGTGCTTGAGAGCTTTTCTGATTGAACTGGCCCACTTCAGCCCAAAAGCTTTCCTCCATGCTTGCACTTTATAAACCAGAGGAAAATAATAAAGTGAAACCGGGATACAACTAGAAAAAGGTCTTTAAAAAAAAAAAAAAAAACAACAGCAACAGCGATCTATTGAATAGGTATTTGCAACAAACGCAGAAGGTGGAGAGCTTAGGAAACGGGGAAGAAGCAGGAAAGACGCAGGGTAGGGCAAAGTCCACTGAGTGAAGTCAGTACTGCCTGAATGTATTTCAGTGATCATCTTGCAGGCATAAATATGGAATTTTAGTCATTTAAAGAGAAAGTTTAATACTTCTAAATCCTTAGGTGTCAAAAACAAAGAAATCCTGCCTCTGACAAATGCAAGCTGGCATGAATAATACTCATTTATGTCCTAATAGTATGCAACAGGGTACTATTACTATGCAAATCTCTGAGCAGCCACTAACCTTAGAACATCCCAAAGTAGTTAAATGGAAATGGAAGCAGGCTTGGTGACAGCTTTCACTGAAGCACAGCAGAGGGACGTACATCATATGTGGGGAAGGATAAGTTAGGTCAGAGGAAGAGGAGAAGAAACATCTGCACCTTAAAGATCCCTTAGGATCTGCTAAGATCCAGTGTCCCAATGAAGGAGATGGCCACCACGATGGCTGTATGGCAACCATTTTCTTTTTGCAGAGCGTTCACTGCAGAGAGTTGGGGGAGATACCACCTCTTGAAGGATTACAGCACCATGAAAGAGTTCTGGCCACAACAAGCCGGTAAATTCAAGGGGCGACCATTCACCTCGACCAGATGACTTTCACCCTGGGGACCCGAGATGGGGCTGCAGGCACAGACACATACAGGCTACAAAACACAGTACGAACTTCTTCTCAGCCTGCAGGGCTAGACTGTGTTGTGCTAGACGCACCCTCTTTGTCCACATGGGAATTTCGGGAAGGTGCAAAGCGCATCTTGGCTGAGAGCTTCCCAGTGACCCCAAGAGCTGCAAGGAGGTGGCAGGAGACAGCACGCACGCCAGTGCTGGGGTGCACATCAGGCACCAGCTATGCACAGCTGTTGAGACTGCTCCTCAAAAAAACATGTAAACGTAGAAAAGGTAACTAGAGAAAACGGGGGCAGCAGAGAAGCCCTGCGGCACGGCCAGTGCCGGGCAGGAGCGGGGGCAGGAGCGCGGGGAGCCGGAGCGAGCCATTTCAGCTGCCGGTACGTGCAGCATGCCGTGCTGCACAGAAGAGGAATGTTTACTGCCAAGGAACCGTAAAGAAATATTGCTGCAGTTAAGTATGCAAATATTTTGTGGTTGACAAAGGAAGTAATAGGATATTTTTTCATCATTTTTCCTTGTGGTAAGAAGCGGCTCTGTGCCTCTCTTTAAAGGCATCGAATAGCAACACCACAAGCCTCACCATCACCCCCACATTTGACACTTTAAATATGTAAGCATACACAAATGCATGTATACACATTCCCAACATACCTTCCCCCTTTTCAGAAATGAAGTGCCACTTTTAAATATTTCCACTTTACTTGCTTTGAATTGCCAGAGATCAAATGAGTCAATTAAGTGCTGTGTCTTTTTTGTTCGGCGGCGAGATGAAGGTAATTTGCTGCTCAGTGCATCTGTTTCCTCATCAGCACAGTAAGGACCAGGCTAATTAGGGGAAGAAAACAATATGGTCATATGGATAGGCCAGATTGCCTGTCACTCAGCTATTCAGCGGGCAGGTTGTGCTATGAGGACAGCAAACAGATGAGGAGTCTTCATCTCCTTCCTCACCGTGCCTCAAGAAAAAAAAAAAAGAGGACTTAATGCATTCAGATGGTTACCTGAATATTTTTAGCATTAATCCCAAACATTCCTCCCCGGCATCGCTTACTTGCCAGCGATGAACGCTGCCGCTCTTTGCCACGCTTTGTCCAAGGGGCTCACCGGCGCCGAGGTGGGGCACGCTGCGCCCGGCAGGCAAGAGGCCACCCCGGCACACGCCGTGGGAAGCCGTGGGCAAGCTGCAGCACGTGGAATTTATTACCCGTTAAACGCGTGATGCTAACGAAGTCATTCCAGGTCCCTCTTGACTTCAATCTACGCTGCAAGGCATCGCTCCGCTTCCCGGGGGACCCGGTGCAAGCGAAGGTGGGGCGCTCCCTGCTCCCAGACCCCCGCAGCAAGCGGGAAGCACCTGCCTGGAGGGCAACTGGGATGGTCCTGCCTCAAAGTCTTCATCCTCTCTGCCTCCCTACCGCCTCCCACACCAACATGTTTTTTAAAATAGCTGTTTTGAAAACAATTGAAACTTGTAAGAAGCAGTGCATGACCAAGGTCCATCTAAAAAGCTGCTCCTTTGCTATCTGACACTGAAAATTCCTAATTATTTTGCATCATTTTAGTTTCAATCGATTGACACATGTGAGGCACATGATCCCAAACACCTCTGACTTTGCAGCATTGCAGAATCACAGACCCCAACTCAACAACCACGTGGGCGAGTGCCCTGATTCAGCTTTCAATCACCGATCCTAAATCTGATGTCAAAAATTGTTTCCTCGGTAAACTGCAAACATGCAAGCGCATGAGAAAAAGAACCTCAAGGAGACGAGCTAGAGATAAGTAATTCTCAGTCACTCGCGTGCAATCCCACTGCGGCATTTCTGTTTATTAAGAGAAGATATAGAATATCAGAGGAAGTTCATTTATTCACTGGCCTGTAAAATCATCAGCAGTAGACATTACATTTACTACATCTAAGCTTTATTTGCTACTACAAAACGAAATGGTATAAGGTACAGAAAGCAAGTTAACTCATATCAAGCATATCACGAAGGCAATCAACCTAACCAAGAGCCCAAGAGCTTTCACATCTCCCCATCAGCCACCACAAGACACAGACCGAGTGCTTGATGCTGCTTGTTTTCAAAAAAATATATTTATTTTGATAGAGTATTCCCAGCAGATGGCTGGTTTTACCCTCATCAGAAACATACCAATAAAGTCTGCGCCTCAAGCAGGGAGTGGGTGTGGAGGGGCTTGCAATAAAAAAAAAAAGGGGGGGGACCCCAACCCCACAAATCAAAAAACCACAAAACTCAGAAGAGACTTTTAATGGAGCCCACCCTTCTTTGCACACCGAGGAGGACTGGTTCACTCACAAGCCATTTAAAAATCCTCCAGGGAGCCCCTTAATGCCCCAGCCCAAAGGGGGATGAGTTTCATCCCAGATTTTGGCACGCGTCCCACACCGGCCTTGACCCAACAGCTTTGCTTAAGCCGAAGCAGCTCTTTGCTCCCATTCTGAGGGCTGCAGAGTTTGGGATGAGTCACCAATTAATCTAGATCCAGGAATAAACAAACATCCAAAAATAGGGATCTGACTGCAGAGCTCCGCCTGAACTTCAGGTCTCTGTCCTTGCGTCCTCACCAGATCTCCCAGAAATCGCATTTCCTCTTTACGTCATTATCTACTGAAAACCTACAGCACCTTAGCCCCTCAAACAGGTGCATGTTACCCCATGATACACATCTGATGACACACATCAAGGGACAGGGGCCCGTACTGGAGAGCAGCTGTGACTATACACAGTAGCCCAGGTGAAAATAAATAAGTAATAAGTCAGCATGCCATGTATTCAGTTGGGAGTACCCAAACTGCTTTAACTACAGCTTTATTGCACCAGCATCCCACAAAATTAAGGGCAGAAGCTACAGTTTGTATCTTTCCACTTCTTAAAGCCATTTAAATTGTTCCTTCTAACAGTATGTAAATATTAAAACTTATCCAAATGGCATAATCAGATTTAGCAAACTAAGCAGAAGACATCAGCGGCTGGAATGGCAAGTCAGGCTATTTGCTTCATTAAGCAAATCCAGGCAATTAACCATGTCCTCTCCAAGAACAAACACTTGATGGAGCAGCCATGAGTCAGACCAAGGGGAGCCCGGGGCAACGCGAAGGTCTGGCTGGTGAGAACAGGGACCCGTGCCCCGCCAAAGCTTCCCTACCATCACTCTGCAAAGAGCGCGGCACGAGTTGCCAAAAATCTACGCCTCGTGTAGTATGGAAGCTATATGGACAATTATATGTCGGCAAGTTTACAGCCACTGTAAACACTGAAGCTGTAACAGCCAACGGGCTGAGCTGCAACAGGTCCCAGCAAAACCCTTCTAAAAGTATCTTAAAATATCGGAGCAAGGGGGAGGACAGGGAAATTGCAGGCGAAGCGCAATGCTGGCTTGCAGGGCGCTGCGGACGCCGGAGTTTGCACGGGTTCAAAAAATTCTCAGCTGAAAAAACCTCCCTCAAGTGCAATTCAATGCAGGTCTCCACCTCCTGCTCCGGGGTCTGAGCCAGAAGTTACAGAAGCCTGGTAGTGTCTTTGGGGGGAGAATTTTATATGCCTTGTTCTTCGATGTTCCAAAGGATATAAGCGGTGCCCACCCTCAGAGCCACTGGATGAGGAGAACCATGGTTTGAGCCACCAAGCTGTACGTTCTCCTATGGACCATTATGCTTTTCTGATCCCACCCCATCGCTCAACCCTTCCTCACCGAGTCCAGAAAATAAGCCCACCCACCGCAAAGGAGAAGACACCCTATTTCCCAGTAGTAAGTGTTGAAGGGAGATTAAACTGAGGACTGGCACTCCAGCTTCATCACGGTAATTATAACAGACCGCAAGCACCTAGACTGAGCGGAGCTAGCCCCAAAGTTGCTAAGCTGCCTTTTTGGCTAGAAAATTAGAAAGCAAGCTGCCTCTGTAGTAAGTATATAAAGAAATATCCAGCTCCAACCCAGCAAACCACTGCATCCAAAAAACCAGAGACGGACACGCTGCTTCATTTTGGCAAATGAAACCGAGGGGTCTAACAGACCAAGTGCAAACCTCAGAAATTTTAGCAAGGATGTGCATTAATCAAAAAAAACAAATCGCAAATAGCAACCGACTGAAGGGAGCGCTGGAGTTTTAAGAGACGCCTTAAGTCCGGCCAACACTGAAAGCATTTAAATTCTGGCAGCTTCAGAAGTAAGTGCCAGCATGAATTTAGATACTTGGATACATTCAAAGTCTTCCAGTTGCAGTTTCACCAGAAAATAATAAAACCACACACAATCAAATCATTATAAATAAAGTTTTTTTGAGCTCAGTGGAAGACAACACTGATGGATTCATGATCTGTGCTGTTGTAATAGAGCTAGTAATAGTTCTGATGTATTGATTTATTTTTCCTTTTTTTTTTTAAAAAAAATCTCCATTTCTGTAAGGAATGCCTGCTCAGGAATTTCAGCTGAGCTGAACACTGTATGTTGCTGACACTGTCACTATGCTTTAAGTCAATTAGGGAGACCGGAGCCAGATGGCTGAAAACGACCAAAATTACACAGTACATTCTGTTTATTAGTTAGGATTATTATTCAGGCCATAATTGCTTTTAACAGATTATTTATCATTATTAGGATTACAATGATGTGCAAGAAAATTACAAAGTTATGAAAAACATGATTTTTCAATTGTGTCTGTCCCCCACTCTGTTCAAAACTTTCCTTAAATGGCTCAACTAATGAATTTTTAAAAAAAAAAAAAAGAGAAACCCATTTCACTAGGCAGACACACCGATTTTGGGACATGACTAGAGGCTGCAGAAGGATGCAAGCAGAGGGGAGTTCCCCAGGCAGCTTCGCAGTGCCGCTGACCGGAGCTGCCAGGAGCGTCCCCTCGCAGGGACGGGAGGATGGATGCTCAACGCCTGCGACGCCTCCAAGAACGCCTGAACCCCATCATAGACCCAACCAGGCCCCCTGTGAAAAGGACGCCTTGAAGTCCTGCCTCTGGAAGATTCATTCCTCCCCAGCTCCCGCCAAATGAGAAAACACAGGAAAGGCAGGTTTCACAAGGACTAATAACACAAAAGTCAATTGGGAGAGGCATCCCAGGCCTAATTTTAAAGCAGTGGCAAGTACATTGCTCCAGCAAAGGCCAGAGCTTGCCCGAGGGAGTAATCAGTTGTTTACACCATGGATACCAACATATCCATCTCCCTCCTTCAGCAGCTGAGATGGTCCCTCTGATGGGTTTTCCTACAGCCCTCATCTTCTATATATATTTTTGTTTGGTTTGGTTGTTTAATTGCTCACTCATACAAACCATCATGTTGAGATAAAGATGGTCAAACGCTTCCACCTGTGAGATATCTGCCACTCAGGAAAAGGCTCTTCCAAACTGCCTCCAATATCACCAGTTTTGGAAATTCCAGTCCTGTAACTCTGAACCCTCAAAAGTATAAATCCAGGTGTCAGCAGCTGGAGATCAGCAATAGATTGGGACTGGGAGAAAGAGGCAAGTACTCATATCAGAGCCTCCCCTGGAAGGGAAGGGCACACAGAAAACTCACCGGCAGGCAACAGCCTCATGCAGCCACAAACCCTACTCCTTTGATGCCGGGAATATTAACTTAAGGAAAAAAAAAAACACATGGGACACAGGTTTCTTTCTCTGCCAGAGATCCTAAGATCGTAATTGAAGTCAAGCAACAATTGTGACAGTTGACGTTGTGTGAATCCAAGCCTCCTAAGCTTTTAACTTAATATATACACAGCAATTACCTGAAGATTTATCTTTATCCTACAGCCTTTGGGGAGCAGTTAGGTTTAGCCTTCCACCAAAACCCCAAAACACGGGATGCAACCACATTGCAACACGGTCCTTCTGCAACAGAAAGAGGTGCTTCGACACACTATTTGTGGTTAATGCTGAATTAGCACTTGGCTAGCCTGTGGGTTTTTCTAACAGCACCACTCTTCTCCCTCCTATTCATACAGACAATTCAGCATCGCATCCCACTGAGAGACAATATTCTCAATACTTTTGGTTGCTGCTAGATTGGGTTTTTAAGACTTCTCCTAAAAGGAGGAAAAAAAAAAAAGGCACTAGTAATACGCATAAAGTGTCCTCTAAGGTGGGCAAAATACGAGACACCATTAAGAAAAAGGGCACCAGACGAGAAAAGCATCATCCTTGCTCGCCGTGATCCTCGCAATTAAGCTTTGGACAGAACAGTGAGGAATAGAGGGAAGAAGCAGACTGGCTAATCAACAGGTACGTCATGCAGATACCCATTAAAAATATATTACATCTACTCAAAATCCATACACTTCCCACGTTACCTCATCTCCCCCCACACCTACCTCCTCATTGCCCTCAACTTCTAATAGCAGCAATGACCTTGGCACATGGCATTTTCGTAGAATTAATAGTTGGCTGGTGTTAATGGCCCTTGGCTACACCTTGGGCCATCAACTCCTCCCAGACAGTCATTAATCCCAAGGAAATACCCTGCACCTCAATCGTTATTACTTAATTAGCTCCACACATAATCTGTGGAGCTGTAACACCACACCAAAGGGTTGACTTGTAAGTTATGAGCGAGAAAACTTTCAAGTCAAAAGATTCAAGATACTGCACCAAAACCTAATTAAAGGCATTTTAACATGCTAATAAATAAAGCATAATTATTTGGGGACTGAATCAGCTACTCGAGTAAGCAAAGCAACCGCTTTTGACTCAGTGGAGAGTCAGAGGGGCTCCTTTATTTTGCGACGCTACGGCACACGCTGCAGCGGCCAGCTAACGCACAAGCCTGCACTTCAGCAGCCAAGTGCTGCGTTTTAATAAGCCATAAACTGCACCAAGCAACAGTTTTTGCTCCGCTGGGGGAGACTTTGAGGAGGATGCATGCCGAAGGGCGGCGCACAACAACAAACAGAGGATTTGGGACACATTTGAACAAAATCCTGCCATTAAAGACTCCCCCAAGCACTGCTGAACACTCCTACAGAAGCAGCCTGGGCTGCTGCAGCTCCTCTTTCTGTTTCGTTGCTCCTCTCACGTACTCCTGCCACCTTTAGGGCAGGTGTTTCTCCCAGATTACATATCCTCTGCAGAGCCAAATATGATTAATTATGTTCCTTCATTATGAGAGTCACCCAAAGTGAAGACAGACCTCATGTTTCATGATGCTGCATTAATATCTCCATCCCAAAGGAGACACAACCTCATCACCAGCTAATTCAAGCCCAAAGCCTCTTCCATCTCCATCCCCACTCCTCGAGGACAACAGGGAAACAGGCTTTGGCAGCAGCAGAGCTGAGGGAAGATGAACGGTCTCATCAAAATAAAATACAATATGAGACTGATCCGCAGAGGAAGATAAGCTCGAGGAAACAATTCAGATGAAGAGGATGCCTGATGATTTAAACCTGGGGCTCAAAGGGAAAATCAGATGTCTATAATTATGGAAGAAATATCTTTTCATTGCCTGGACTGTTATTAGCCGAGATAAGAAACAAGATGACAACCAGAGACTTCATAAATCGGCCAACGCCGCGTGTTGCCACTCCTCAGCAATAAGCCAACACCTGCCCACACCGGCACGGGGAGTCAGCGGGATCCTGCACTTTTCTTGGGGGCTGGCTTTCCTTCTTGGCTTCTCTCGTTCAACCAGTCAACTCCATCGAGCTAAAAAAATAAGTGTACAGCCAGCAGACTGCCAGAACACCTTCCAGACCTCACCTTTCCTACGTGCCACAACCTGCCAGATGGGCATTTTAAAGCTATTTATCAATGCTCACACCAGCAGAAAGAGGGCTCGTGCATCATGCTGCCCCGTTGTGCGTCTCCTCCTCTTTCCTCTCATATGGCTTCTCCTTTCTGGTTTGTTTTTACAGGTTTTCCTAATAAGGATTCGCCCATGCTGCTGAGCCCTCTCCTCCTCCCCCCAGGCTGGCTACCTACCTGCCCTAATAGCTGCATAATTAAAAGGAAAACCACTCCAGGTAATTGGCAGGCTTTGCTAATTGAAAAGTGGGGAGGTAATCATTTGGCCCAGGAAAAAGCCCCACCCAGATGCCATAATATGGACCACCATCTGTTTGCTAAATTAGCCACAGTGAAATATTAACATAGAAATGACTGACACTGATTATTTTTCAAGGAGTTTGCCTTAACACAGAGGGCATTTCACCACCTCACTGAAGCTCTCCCCGCCACAAGAGGCAATATTTCTTCCAAGGAACTAAGATACAGATGTAGTCAAACTTCCTTGAGCATAAAAAGCCAGTAGCTTACCAGTGATGGACCTTCCCAGTATATCAATGTAATGGGACCGGCACCCTCAGCTCTCGCCACCTCAAGCAAGCCTTCACCGCTCCCGCAGGGACAGACGGGTCCTCCTCTCCAGGGAGAAGGTGCACAGCCCCGTACGCGACAAGGGCAGCCTGACACCCAGGGTCACTTCTTAACCCACTGGGACGAACCAAACTTTGGGAGATTAAGGAGCTCTCACAAGCCCTGGCTGGCTGGCTCCTGTAGAACAGGGGACAGACACACCACCCCTGCTTTATCTCGGATCACAAGGCTGGAGCAAACCAGCATGCCCAGGGGTGATCACCTGCTTCTCTTTACAATTCCCACTCAAGCCAAATTCTCCCCATCTGGGGTAAAAACTTCAGAGGGAGCAGTCTAACCCCATGTTTTCACACGCTGCCTCTGGAAGCAAACGCAGACGAGGAGCACCCGAAGGCAGGACCACCTCAGGCACGCATTGCCCAGCAGAAAACAGCAGCAAAAACTGCTCACCACAACGTACAGATAACATAGTAGCCAAGCTCCTCAATTCCATCTTCATGAGATTTACCCTTATAGTACCCTTGTGGCGACTGTCTCCCTGATGCTCCCACCACAAGCCAGAACCCAGGAGCCGCTGTGCACAGCCAGATACGAAAAAACAGCCCTTGCATCCAAAAACCTTACCGTAAGAAGAAAACAGAGAAGGGGAGAAACAGCCGGCGCAGGGGGATGCCAGGAAAGCCGGGGACCCTACGCCTGGGGGCCTGCGCTTCTGGACCAGCTCCCAGGCATCATTGCAAAGCCCTGTTCGACCGCAAGGAACCACATCCGAGGAGGAGCAGGGCCCTTCCTCCTCTCCAACCTGCCCGCGCCGAGTGGAAGGCAGACCACAGTAAATTAAAACAAGGATGCTGTTCAAGCAAGGGATCTAATTTTGCTAATTAAAATTGTAACCATGGCTGTAAAATAAAACAACATTAAAACACGGAATATATTTGCCATTTACAAGTTCCCATCATACAGAGGCAGCCTTGCTTGCCCAGCACTGCTTATTTACCTAGGGGAAGTAAAACCCACAAATATACTTGTTTTTCTCCTAGATTTGTGTTTTTCCAGTGAATGCACAACCTCTGTAGTATAACCTGCGCAGACAACTGAAGCGACAGGGCTCTCTCAACACCGTAAGGTATCCAAAATACAGACCCCATCACTTGCCATACTGATACACAGCATCAGTATGTTGCACAGACACATATATGCGTTGTACCCTGCATACATAGCAGGACATCGGAAAACGCAGACAGGCTGTGTTATGTATTTCCTAAGCCCACGTAGAGCTGGGGCAGCAGTGAGAGGGGCACACGAACTGCAGGAGGTCCCAATACCGCCCGTCCCTCTGCTATCCCACACAACCACGGGGACCGCTCAGGGGAGAGAGGACCGAAGGCTGCTTCCCTGAGCCACACGCAGCCTTCAAACTCACAGCAAGTGCACTTTTCGGAACGTGGAGTCACACTTTAATTCTTTACTCTGACACACGGTAACGTTAGCAATTAGTACTGTGGGCAAACTGCTTCCCTCCATCTCTTTGATGTTCGTTATTTTTGCACTGATTGTTTTGCTGAGAGAGGAACTTGGATTCTCCGTTATCCTTCAGGGACAACGGAGAAGTGTTTAATGTAAAAATAAAATAAAATCGAAAAAAAAAATCCCCCACGAAGCCTAACATGAGACTCAGAGTTAAATCTGAAAGCCTTTGCATCAAATATTATAATTACCAGGGTCACATCACCATCTCAAACAGTCACTTCTCCCCGCACCCCTTTTGCAAGAGATCTATTTTTATTTTCGCTTAAGCATCAGAACAAGTAATGGGGAAAAGTTTGAGGAGAGGCCATACGAAGTTCCTGAGGCAAGAGCTCATTAGTGACTCACCGCAGTAATTAACAGTTAAGCTGACCCCATCAGGAGTCAAAATGCATTTTTCTGATGGAAATGGAGCGTGTCTCCAGAAACCTCACCGCGGCAGCTCCCAACACACACACACGCAGGTGGCACCCTCACGAAACACGATTTATCATTACGGACTGCATTTCTATTAGGACATAAGTAAACAACAGCAAATAAAGAAAATAATATTTGCGTGATGCCTTGATACATTTCCCTCAGACATTTGCAGGTGTCAGCTGTAATAAATGAAGCATTTATGGGTGCAGACGACACTTTAAACAAATCAGCACAAGTCCCTAAAGGAAACAAGCAGCAGCATATTCAGTAGTATTTCATCATTTCGGAGCCGGCAGAACAAAGCTGACAAGTGCACAAGATAAATACTTTGTTCTGTCACGCTGTGTCATGTCGGGGAAAACATAAAGTGTTATATGACCTTTGGAGGCACAGCCCACGGAAGCCCTCCTTCTTGCTTCCACACCGCCGTTTGCGGGAGGGGAAAAAGGAGATAAAATAGAAGCACCCCTCCAAGGCACTGCCTTGCAGCGGCTGTAACTCAAGGGATTTCATGGCCACCTTCCTGGCAGAGGTTTTGCTGCCGAAGCCCGAAAAGGGAAGAGCCATCGGAGCAGGAGGCAGCGCCGCTGCACCTCCCGCTCACTGCAGCTCTGCAAAACCATGCTAACGCACTCCTCGCAGAGGGGAAAGAAATAAGATGGTGCAAGTTAATTACTATTGATCACTATTTTCCACCAACGGAATGAGCATTCACTTTTTTTTTTCTTTCTAAAAAAACCACACTCTCTTGCTCTCGGTGGGATTTAAAAGCACAAGCTGGTCTGAGCAGAAACCAGCCCCGCTGCTCTCGGCAGAGCATGGCTGCGGCACAGCAGCACAAGCCAAGGGCGATGCCTTCTGTGCCAAAATCACTTTACCGGGCCAGGAGAAATCACGCCGGGACACCTCCCCGCCACAGGCTGCGCCGGACAGCGGCATAGCCCAGCACCTCAGCCGATTCAATCCTAATGCACACATCGACATCGACTCGTAAGTCAAGCGAAGCGCGAGATCCCCGATGACGCGCTGAAACCTCAACACCGTACCAAACGCCCAGTAAGGCCCCTGGGAACTTTTTCCTCTTTCCAGACATGTTGAAATACCACTTTTTTTTTTTCCCCCCTGCTGTTTCCAGCAACATCCCCCAAGGGTCCCTGTCCCCCGGCAGCCAGGGCAAGCAATGCTGGGAAACACAGACACAGCGTATCCATCAACGCTTTCTATATGGCAAAGAGCCTCATCATGAGCACTTTGGCCCAGGGGAACGAGAATACCAAAGTGCTTTGGATGGGAGAGCGAGTATTAATAAACACCTGTGAGTCCTAAAGCACGGTGCAATGGGTGTTTTTAAACAGTGAAGGCATTTGATGGGACACGCTGTCCCATCTCACCTTACCGGGATGTGCCTGCTACCCTCCCACCTGCTGCTACTGTATCTCACAGACATTAGGACAATACTTTTTTTGATTTTTTTTTTTTTAAGAGAGCTTCCATTTTCAAAACGCCAGGTAAGCAAGAAAATTCAATTCAACAAAAGAAATAAAAGATGGTCACAAAGCCACAAATATGAGCAAGACAACTCAGAGCTGGGTTTGGTGTGCAAAACTGGTTTCAGGCACTATTTTAAAGCTGAGTATCAAATATATAATTTTATTTAAAAGTAATCACTTTGCGTTCTCAAATAACTGTAATAACTAACCACAAAACCTGTATTAATCATAAGTTTGGAAGTGTTTGACTTTTTCCTTTCCCCCTTCTCCCATGAAAGATGGCGAGCAAGAGACCATCCTCATTAATTACACTGTCAGGTTTATGTAACAACCTGCAGTTACAGAATCTCCATAATAAATTATATATATTTACCTCAACTTCCTAGCTTTCACACTCATGCATCTAATTGCTATGAAAGAGACAAATAGGTAATTAAGCTATTTGCAGCTATAGAAGTCTGGAATTATCAGTGTAAAAAGACAGGTAGTGGAAAGCTGGCCCTCTAGTATGCATAGTAAAAAGCAATAATATTAAAAGTGGATAAGGTAAAAGTGTATCTGCGATTATTAGCAATATGTTTAACATTTGATTTTAAGTGTCACATTATTATGAATTAATTTAACATTCATTAGAGTTGCTCTGATCATAATGAATCCGTTTGCCAATTGCTTCAGATAAGACTCCTGTAGTTCTGTCATAATCCAGTCGTTAGTGTTAATTAACAAACACTCAACAATGAAATGCTGGAAAGAGTAGTTAGATTAGGAAAAAAAAAAAATGTTTTAACTTGCCAAAACTATTGTATAGAAGAAAATTAAAAATAGACAGACATAAAAAGCCTCTTCTATTTATTTTTAGCTGGGTTCCTTCAGAAAGTAAATTCTGGACGATTGCAGAGCGCGTTGCATCCGTCCGAGCACTCCAAACCCTTCCATTTTGTGGCCAAGTTCAACAAAACCAGCCTGCCCCGACCCCGGCGATGCTGCGGTTACTTAGGTCTGAGGAGGCAGAAGCCCACCAGAGCCAGCCCCGGAGGCAAGGACAGAGCAACCCCCACCTCCGACCCGGGCAGCCCCCTCCCAGGCCCAGCCCCGACCCGGGGCAGCCGGCATTGCTCCAGCAGCACCTGCGTCTGGTTGTCCTTTCTCTGCACGTTACCGCCACGTGACGTTTTAAGCGTCATAGGTACTACGCCAGCACGGTGCTCTGTGTTAAAGGAGGAAAATACTCAGCAGAAAGAAACGAGAGGCAACCTGAGTGATAAGGGTTTGTTGTAAGCGTCCATCAACTAATGCTGAACCATAACAAAATACTTGCAGAAGTACACGTGGCATCCCCAGGAATACTAAATGGCTTCATTGTTTCTACTCCTTCTAGACTAAGTATCAAACGAATTTATAACAAAGAAACTGCTGCAAGAAAATTTTACCCCATCAAGAAATAGAAGCAGGGCGGGAAACTGCTTTTAGCGCACGTCTTCCCGTCCCCTGGATCCAGGAAAGCGCAAGAAGAAAGGGTTAAGTGCCCTACCCTTCTCATACTGAGACTTAATTGAAAAAAAATGCCTTTTTCCTCCCTTCATTTCTGTCCCGAAGCTTCCCTTGGGCCACGCCGCCAGCGTGCCTCACATCCCCTGCCTTTCTGCGGACCACCCCGCACCCCTGCTCTCCCCCGCTGAAGTCCAGGAAGGTCCCGACTCCTCGCCTGGGAGCATCTCCGCTCCCCACCGGTGGGGAAGGGCCAAGCCTGGAACCCCCCCAGAGGCGAGGGCGGTTTTTGGGGCAGTGGCACCGCTAAGTGAAAAGGATGCGCTCCTCAGAGGGATGCAGCGGCTGACGGGATGCACCTATCTATTTCTTCTAACAAGGCAGCGGGACCGGAGCCCTTCCCAGCGGTGGGAAGTGAGGCTTTCCCGCTGCAAAAAATCAAAGCAGGAAGAGTGGTGTCTGTGTTTTCTCTCCCCTGTTGCTCTTGTCCTGCTGCATCCTTGCACTCTCGTCACCTTGCCAGGGGAAACCACATTTTTGCATGCAAGAGCTATTCTCCCTTGTCCCCAACACACGCCCTCTATATGTGCAGTCACATATAGACAACAGACAGGCCGACACACACACACACTAAAAATAACACCAGCACTGCGCTCAGAAGTACCCTGATGCTAAAACAATATGACAGCTACCATTCGCCTTTCCCCGGCGAACCGAAGGAGGAGTTTAGTCATCCCGACCTCCTGGATACCACAGCAAGTGCTGAGCTGTTACTGGGGGATGAGCAGCTCCCACTAAAGGTTACCAAAGGGGGGACGTGGGGTGCCCGTGACATCCCAGGCAGCACGGGGCCGGATCCGGACGCGCAGCCGAGGGGCACAGCTCCCAAAGCCAGCAGAGCTTGTGCAGCCGTGGGGTCTGGCCCACAGTGGGCAAAGGAGAAATGTGAAAGCGATGCTCCTGGCGTTTCTTCTCCTTCCACCTCCCCATCCCAAGCCCTAAAAACCTTCTTTCTATCCCAGCAGAGAAAGGAGGAGCCGGAGAATCCGGACAGGGAAAGGAGAGGCACTTGCTGATATAAAACCAACACATAACCACCCCAACAACATAAGATTTTTTTTTCCAATGCCTCTTGCAAACATGAAAAGAAACCACCAAACACAAATCAAATACTCAATGAGAAAGTAAAAGAAACCCTTCCACAGATTTAACAAAGTTTTACAAACAGATGTGCAAAAGTACACTTCCATCAGTCTTGTCTTCCACCAGCTCTCTTAAAGGCCTTTTACATTTCTCCCCCTTTAATTTGCTATCTACTTTAATTTACAAGAAAGCTTCCAAATTACCTTAACTCCATAATAAACTGTGACAAATCAAGGACATAAAAAACAACAGACTGCAGAGAAGCGGTCCGACTACATTGTGCCCCATTATTGTATAAAGCTTTCTTTCTTTTTCCATTAAAATATTTAAGCCTTCCAAACCTCTGTCTTTTGCCAATTAAGAGTTCAGCTAACTACACATCCAGGCAGCAAGAGAAAGACGCAGACCGTACTTCATGCACTCCAGGCTGAATAGCTTGCAGTTACGCAGGCAATATGCCGCCTGCAAGAATAGCCAGCGACACTTCAATCTCTTGCCGGTAGACTGCTCCCTGGTAGTACGGGAGCGACTGCAAGCCAAGGTCAATTCTTTTCTTTAATTCCCCTTCTTTCTCCTTCTTTTTTTTTTTTTTCCAAGGCATGGGAAGAGAGCTTAGTTATTTCTGCATGGATGCAAGGTGAATGAGGCTGTTGCTTCTCATTGCAGTGCTATTTATTACAGGTCGCTGACATAATACAGCTTCCCCCTCCACACACATGCAAAAAAAAAAAGCAAGTAGGGGAGAAAGTTCTTTAGCATTGTCTCACTCACTTCTTTGAAGGGAATATATGAACAGGTTTTATTTATTTATATAGCGATCTGACAACCGAGATGCATCAGCTTGTTTTCAGAGGCTTCCCGCTGAAAAAGGCAAGCTACCCTGTTATTAGGAAGTTTAAGAATCCACACACACACTAGAAAAGAGAACACGTCGGGAAAGAAACTGCAAGATTAACAAGACGCGCCGATAAAGAAAGGAAAATTTATACGGAAATCAAGGAGGGGGCGGGGGAGTATTGTAGGCTTGCTCCTGCCAGATTCACACTGAGCCAAGAAATAGGGTAATAAGAAATTAAGCTCCACATCCCCGGCTGGTGTAAATCAGCATCATCCCTCCAACTCCCCTTGCTGCACCAGGAGACCCGTTCCCGAAAGCCTGTCTGGTTTAAGGGTTGGTTCTGGTCTCTCATCAGCAGTTCCTCCCAATTTAATTCATAGTTTCAGATGAAAAGATTTTATAGATCTCGGTTCTGTCTTGAGATGAGTTTGCCCAGAGCTCCAAGCAATAAATTGATGATAAATCAATTTTCCTGCGCTGCGCTTTGTAGTCTGCTTTTCTTCACACAGCGCTGAGAGCTGTGTATAAAATAACACATTCCTTACTTCTTTTTTAAAGGTAGGCTAATGCCTCTAAAAATCAAGAATATCCACAGCCTATTTTTAGGTTGCCAACAGTAAGCCAGACCTATGTTAACAAAAAGATCTTTCAATTCACCTGTAATATTTTATTTCACGGCCAGATTAAGAGACAAGCGAGCCCGTACCACAGGCTGTGGAAGTTGCAGCCGTGACTCAGGAGGAGGCAGAGCGACCCAAACATGAACACAAAAAGGCTTTTGCAAGCTCCCCGTGGGGCTGGCTTTCACCCACCCATGGGGTCGAGCCTGACGGCCCACGGACCCCACAGCGCTTGTAAGTCACGCAGCCAACTCTCGCCCACGGGACCAGTACGTGACTGGGACGGGAGCGGTGCTGCGTCCTCCCGCACATCAGTTACCGCTGGATAACACACCTTAACCCTCCCGTCTGCGTTTTCTCGCAGCAGTATCTGTAACGGAGCACCGCAGTTGCTATGGAGCGAGGACAGCTATTAGCTCTTCTGCTGGTAATATAATCAGTAGTATAATTTACACAGCACGTTTTATATCCTTTTCTATCCCAAAATGCTTTACGGATTTATACCTTTACTCACAAGACTGTCCATCACATCAGCCTGAACTGAGACAGTGGACCAGAAATTCACGCCTTTGGAGAGCTTTCAAGTCTTGGAGACTGTGTTTCCCAATCCTCGAGGTGTCAACAGCAGAAAGGCCGGTTGGTGGTCACAGACGGCCACCAAAGCCTTTCTAGCAACATCAACCCACGGCTACCGTCACGGAGCCAGCAGCTCCTGCCCACAAATCCCCACCAAGGTCCCATCCTCCCCAAGGGCAGGAGGCCGATGGGTTTCTACACAGAGGAATAAACACGCAAGAATCGCCTGCACTGGAATCTGGCAGGACTGCCTGTGCATCCTGCAAGACGACGTAGGATTTTTAGTTTATCGAAAGTGCTTCAGAGGTTTTGAGACAAACACATGGGGTAACCTAAGCCCAAGCAAGCAGGGGAGGTTACCCTACCCTTACAAACGCAGTAAAAAGCATGCATATATATATATTTTTTTTTTTTACATATCTCAGCAGTTCCTGTAGAGCAGCTGATGCAGAGCGCGTAGCTACGCTGACCCCCCCGCAGCAGCTCCCGTGGAGGTACAAGCTGTACGTGCTGTGCCGAGCGGGGTGAGGAGCACCCAGTGTGCCCAGACGCCCCACGTGCCCCAACACCGCTCCCGGCTGCCTCTTTCAAACACCACCTCGGGCCACCCTTCACCTGCGTTTTTGGCTGCAGCTCACCTACAAACTGCTTTTCTGATGCTGTCTCCTTCACCATCCCTGGATGTGTAATCCTCATCAAAGCTATGGGAAGGTGTGAGGAAGGGTTTTGCAAGCTCTGGCTTATATGCATTTAAGACACGAAAGACGTTAAGTTTTGCATACAGCAACCTGCGACTCCCTGTTCTTCCTCCCCATAGCCTCCCACGAACGGCAGCCAAAATGAATTAAATGCAGGCATACAACAAAACAAAACAACAAAATAAAACAAAAATACAACGTTGGTCATTTTGGAGTTTCAGGCTTGGACCTTTTCACCGTTTTTACAGCAGCCGTGCCAACGCAGCGTGGGAGGGAAAGGCAGCTTTTTAGTCTGAGCGCTCTCTTCCAGTTCCATCGCCGAGGCTACACAACGTGCTTGCACTCTTATTTGCTCTCCTTTCTACCGTGTCCCAAGCTGTGAAATTAATATGCAGAGAGGACATAAACCTCTCGCTCAGGAATAAAAAGTGACCTTAATACGCTCCTGCTTAATCCTTCCCGGGCTCAGCGTACCATCGCTTTGCAAAGGCAACCCAGAGTGAAACCAAGGTGCCACTTCGCCCTCCGGTGAAAGCATCCATCCCACGTGCGCGTGAGGCGTCTCCTTGCGGAAAATATCTCCTTGTGGAAAATCCCTTGGCCAGCGGGAGCACCGCAGCGAATAACCCCCCTCCTGCACCCAAGACGAGGGTGCCTGCATCCACGCCTGGCCAACGCGACGCTGGAAAGCAGAGAGAGCAGACCTGATTTGCAGATAACCACTTGAGAAAGCTCATTCTCACAGAAAGTTGCGGGGTTTGGGCTCAAAAGGACGAGTTTTAATGAGGAGGTTCATGTGAGAAAGTGCTTTTGCTTCTCAACCCACCTACGCAGGAGTGATGGGCGCTTTGCACAGGAGCACCCACCCTGCCGCAGGCAAGCCCGGGGGCACAGCTGCTGTTGAAGCTGCAAGGAAAAATTCCATCCAAAGGACTTTTAAAAAAAAAATATACATATATTAACATATAATGCCCACCTGCGCTCACCCCACTGCCCCGGGTCAGGCCCAAAGGCTTTGCTAGCCTGTGGCGTCTCCCGTTCAGAGTTTCAAAACTCTGGGGTCCCAGGCAACAATCCCTAAAGATTTCGGCCAAGTCGGATGATGCCTCGGATGGCAACGCGGCTCCCCGCTCCGTGGGAACAGTTTGGACAACAGCGTTTCCTTCATCCCCGTCTGGAGAGAGATGTAAGCGCAGGCCTTTCTCTCCGGGCACGAAGGAGCACTCCCTCCTTGGAAGCAGCGCCAAATTTTGATAACAAATCATCACCGCCTATCTCAGGGGGTTACAGGCTACACATGAGCCGGTTACACAATTCTTCTGTTTTTCTTGGAGATAACATTAATTCTCCCTCTCCTGACACACCAAGTGGCCACGGCCACAGTGACCAAAAACCTTACTCACGCCAGCACCCAGCGACCGTGCCGGATGAAGGAGAGCTTGCACTAGCTGCAAAGTGGTGGTTGCAAGTATTTCTACAGATTCTTCAGCTATGGTTTTGAATTATTTCATTGAAAAGAAATATATTGGCAGCACACAAAAACAAAACAAACAAAAAACCTCTTAAGTGTGTGTGTATATATATTGAAAAAATATATATAAATCAAACAGTTGCTTTTGCCATTGCAAAAGCATCACATTACATGTTTTCAAAACAATAAACTCCAGAGCAATGAGGCTGCGTGTATGGTAGCAGGTCTTAAATTTAATGCACACGCACAGATGTAAGGCACACATACCCTTCACGGCCCTTTCAACAACCGTCCAGAGCACAACGCCACGGCAAAAGCAAAACCCACAGGTGCTAGAATTAAGTCAGGAGAGCCCAATGCAGCTTTTGGCTTTGCCCCCGACTCGTACAAGGGTGGATATGTCACATCGCTCCTCGGCATTGCATCCTTTTCTTCCCATCTTCGGTTTTAAACTAGTAAGTTTTGGCACGTGGGCTCCCCACCGTACCCCTCCCCAGTGCTCTGCTTGCATGCACTGCACTGACAGCATTACCAGCTGCGCTGCTGTAACAATCTGCTGGACAAGGGACAGAGGACTCGCACTCCACATCTGCGGAGGAGAGCCCTGTCCCTCAGAGGAGGCAGCAACAAGCCGCCGACGGCTGAAGACAGAACAGCCCCTCTTGCGCCGGCTCGCCCGCAGCCGAAGGAGCGCTGGCACCCACAGCTTGGCACCTCCACGTCGCTGCCAGCGGCTTTTGGTTTCCCGTACTTTTTTGCACAGTAAGGAGCTACTGTGCCACAACCTGTATTTCGGGAGTATTTCTCATCAGACACTTTTTTTTTTTTTAAAACTCATTGAAAGTGTACAAACTCATTGAAAGTCTACTGACATATATATCAAGTTTCAAAGGGAAAAGACTTTTTTCCTTCACTTTCTCCACTTCTTACTAACATTTAAGTGAAGACAAAATGCACAAGGCTCGTAAAGGGAGGACACCAATGGAAGGGTGTCCACACAGCCATCTCTAGAAAGCTGTGTTTTCTAACATGAATATTCAAAGCCCAGTTTGCAAGATCAGTTAATTTTGCATGTAAATGGACAGTTACGCATCTAACTGACCATTTGTGCAAGCAATTACACGCGCGATTACCTGATTGCATAATTGTGTGGGCCTAATTTTAAACTTGGGTCTTACACTTTCTGTTGAACACAAGAATTTATTAAATAGATATCGAGTAGTTTTGAAACAAAGTAATCCAGACCTACTGACTCAAACCCAAACATTGACAAAACATGCTGAAATATGTATTTACCCAAAAAAAGAGCATCACGTAACCCTGGCGTAAAGCAGCATGTGCCCACCAAACTGAGCCACAAGTTTCCCTGCTGAAACTTCTAGTCCCTTTAAATTGCAATAGACAGCAAAATACATAACCAATGTAGGCTCGCCTATCCGTACAAACATGCCAGATACCTTCATCACAAACACTGGCCAGTTCCTTATTGCAATTTTTTCCAGAGGAAGACTCATTCTGGGGCATTCTTGCTGCTTAGGGAGCAAAATTAGGGAGGATTCTAGAGAGGAAAATCAAAGTAAAAGCACGTTAAAAGAAACCTACCATTAACAAGCCGGTTAGCAGCTTGTGAGTGTGGTTTCATCAGACAAACCCTGAAAATCAGGCAAAATTCAGGCTCAAATTATGAGGCGGCACGGGTGTTTTTGCATGTGATCCAAGCGGTTAATGTCCCAGGCTTTCACATTGCTGACTTCCAAGGAGAGGTTTCCATGTAAACTTAATCATCCTCAAGTATTTTCAGCCAATCGTAAGGAGTCGTTTTCTTTTATGGAATAATCCTAAAGACTGTCAATTTTCCTGCGAATGTCATCCACAAGTCTCTATTTTACATGTCAACCAAAAGCTCTTTAAGATTAGCTGTCAGAGGCCTCGAGTTCTGGCCAAATATCAATTTTCTGTGTGGATGATGCATTAAATTTAAGACGCTTGTTGCTACTGCGGGCAAACCAATATAGCAATTACCGAGCTATTTTTACTTACAAATCCATAAGTAATCATATTGTTGGAAACCCAAACTTGGTAGGAAAGAAGTGAAATAGAGTGTTAAAAACAAAGACTATCGCCAAGGTAGTAACTGCCGGCTCCCTCGGGAAGCGTGTCGATGGGAAGACCTGATATCACAGCCCTTGAGTTCCTTTGCGGAGACCTGGAAAAAAGCAATTCCAACGCCCTCGAGCCATCAGACCTACCCTTGGACCACAGAGAGGGTTTGAGGTAGGTGGTTTAAGAAACACACACAAGACAAGTTTCGGTGACGTTAGGCGTGTACTGCAAGAGTCAGCTGGGATCCCAAAAAACTCTGGCACTTCGGCTCACATCAGCACTATCCAAATCAAAGAGCAATGGCCCAGGCAGCAGCACATCCCTCCTCTTTGCCTGGCATTGCTCCAGAGCTCATCCTCCAAGAGCCCACCGCAGCACTGCCTCCGTCAAGTGCTTAAACACCTCCCGTGCCCCGGGGAGACACAGCTATCATTAATGCTAAGGACAAACAATAAAAACCTTAAACTGGCCCCCACAAACAAACCTAAACCTGACCCATGCTACCCAACACCACAGCTCCCCCGTCGGAGGAAGGGCCCAGGGAGCCAAAAAGGATGCTCTTACAAACACCATGTCATGAACGTTCCGCTGGTTGATGTCATTTTATCACATCACTGCAGAAAACAGTCAGGCTAGACTCAAAAACCCAAACGGAAACAAGTGTAACAGCAATTCTTGCATAACCTAGGACAATTTAGACACTTTTAACCCAGGAAAAGCCCAAATGGACAGGATCCATCTGGGATAGACAGGACCTACACAAGTCACACCCCTCCGTATGGCCTTCACTCGGAGAAAGTTACTATTCACAATGCTTTTTTCTCATTTCTATGGGCCTTCAGCAAGACTGAGATTATTCAAGTTGACAGCAGAAGTTTGGCAAGATCATTTTCCAGTATCAGAGGACACCTACCCAGTAATTGCTCTACTGTAGCAGGAGGCATAACCCATATATTTTAATGCCTTAACCACATGTCATGGCAGCAATCAGACTAAAGCTATTAGAGTCTTAATGAACCCATGTTTCCATCTCCAAACACACCAGCGATATTTCCCAGACATTGGAAAACAATAAATCAACCAGCCACTGTGTAAAATCTTACAAATAAGTTAAAAACCATGGCTTATAAAAACAATTCCTGGACTTTTTCCCCTCATTTCTTAAGGTACAGGAGCGTTAACTTTTCTCTGCACACAGAGCAGCTAAGGATGCTTTTCCTCCTTTATGCAAAGGCTGAGATTCTCATGACTCCAAGATCTTGGGATAAAATTAAGACAGAAATTTGCGGCCAGTAACACTGGGTGAATCTATTTGTCAATCTTCCAAAAAGAGAAGTGGGGGCAGGGGGGGAAGCCTTCTCTTCCTGTCCCCAATCTTTAGTTACTACAAGAAAGTAAATGCTAAAAGGCTATTTCAAAGCTATTTTATTAAAGGTTCGAGCCGCACACCGAAACCCTTGGGCAGCCAGAAACTTTTAGCACAGGCCTGATCTTCATTTCCTTTCTGAGAAGCTGGACAGAGCCACAGAAAATGTAAAGCATCACTACAGTCGTTAGCAACAGGCACCACATGATCAGTGCAGCAGCTGCTCGTTATATCGTGATATAACGAGCTTTCTCAGCCACACATGAAGCCACACCAGAAGCACATCTAGCCCGTGATTTCAACGCGTTATGAAGCACAAGGGCGATGGAAGCGCTGTAGAAGTTATCGCCACTACTTATAGACTCTAATAATTTTACATTTTTCCAATATGCTCCTCCCTGGGTGACACCAGGGCCGTGCGAGCCGGCAGCAGTTTTAAACGTGTTGCACGAGAGGACCCAAAGGTGCGTGATTTTAAGAGCGGCTGTAAACTCTGGGAGGCAGGGCAGCCGCTCCGCACGGGGAAATCCAGGCGGAAACTCGCAGCAAGCGCGGGCAGATGGGTGCTCTCCTCTGGCTCGAGGAACCGACAACAGGAGAGAGAAAAGCCGCGATGGCTTTACATTGGTTTTGAAAATTTCCTTTTTCTCTTAATGGGATATTAATTCCCTTGTTGCCGTGAGCTCCGCTGGCTCCGAAACCCCCAGCAGAATCGGGTCCCCAGGCATTTCACCAGGACGCTGCGATGAGCGACTGAGTCAGCTCGCGGAGGGCGTAAAATAGCAGGGATCGGATCTCAATTTGCTAAACAAAATTAGCTGCGCACCATTCTGTTTGCGTATCGGTTTCTCCCGCACACGATGTGCTAATTTGGGCAGCAATCGCCGCCGTACCTACATTTCCCCCTCTCGCACCTGCCTGCCGCCAGCACTTCCCGCTCCGGCGTAACAAAGGCAGCTTTCAAATAAAGCAGCCATATACATTATTTTTGCCTCCTTCCTACACAATTCCATGGCTTTTTCCATACACTCCAACGCGTACGTCCTCTGAGCATTATTAATAGCCACTATAGAATATTATCTGCTTACCAATCACTTCAGCTTCCTACTTAATGGCAAGTACATTTTTAGAGCATCAAATATATCAATAGGGACAATGGTTGCTAAATTTGAAGTTAACAACAACTGGAAAACGTTAGCTACTTCACTGGAATTTTTATGCGCTACAGAAATATCTCTCGAAATAAATGAGCCTTTTTTTATCCTTTCAAAGAGATAATAAAATAATACTGAATTCTAAATACTGTCACATATCCTCAGCAAACAGCAATTTAAATTTAGATATATACATTCTTACTGCCAAAGATAACGAGCAAAAATATCCACAATTCAACTTTGCATAGTGGATCAGATCAAAAATCTTAAAATTATAGCTGGATGGCAGCCCCAGCGCAGCCGATGAACAGTTGCCAGTATATGGACACTCTTGGAAAAGGGGTTAAAGCAAAATAACTCTTATGAACAAATGCTTATCGTTGCATCTGGCTGCGAGGCTAACCTTAAAAGATGACTAAAATATTCCATTAGCATACTAACCATGGCACATAAACTTTTATGCTTAAAATGCTCGATATTTCAATGTAATTTCAATTAATGGAAATTGAACATTAGGATGTGTATCAAGTTAAGTGTGATGATTTTACTTATTATTTTTCTTTCTGCCCGTGCACCAAACAGCTCCATCCTGCCGGTGCTGGCTCCTGCCGCAGGAGCTACGTCCTTGGGAGATGGTCCTCAGCAGCTCGCTGGGGTTCAAGCGAGCGAAACGCTGCTGCAAGTCTCCTCCTGGCAGGTTCAGCTCTGCACACCGGGGCATTTAACCGCACGCTTAAATGTAAAGCGTGCAAGCGGATCTGCAGTATCTGCCCCGGCACCTCCCCACGCTGCAAGCACGAGCAAGGGACGCCTGCCCTGCAGGAGACGGTTTCTTGGGAAAACAGGAGACGGACATGCGGAAGCACCATTTGGAAAGGCCCGGATGAGCGGCAGGAGCGAAAGCCAAGTGGGACAGGGGCAGGATTCGGAGCTTTACCCGGCGTATCACCGCCGACCCCGGACACAAGAGTAGCGTGCTCTCTTGCAGCGATGCGGCAGCCAAGGCTGTGCCGCCGAGCTTTGGGCTTTTCCAACTTACTGACAACCCAACTTTGTTCAGAAGTGGTTTGTTCTTTTCTAGCTTGCTTTTTTCTTCAACCTCCCTCTGACTCCACCCGTCTCCTTCATGAATCACAATGCCACAAACCTCAGGGGAGGGGTGAAAAAAAAAAAAAAAAAAAGAGAGGTCAGGTACCGCAGCTCTTAATAGCCATTTATTAGGCAGTTTACTCAAGCAGCTGCGGGCCAAGGGTCAGATAACGTCCTGCAGTGCCACAGCAGCCTCCCTACATGAATTTAAAACCTGTCAGCGGCATGTCCCACAGCTCAGCATCCTCCCCAGCCCCGGCCTGGGATGCAGCCCAGCCCCAGCCCCGCTGCCAGCACAGGGCTGCGCCGCGCCGCGGGGGCTGCACCGCGCCGCGGGGGCTGCACCCTCCCCGAGCCCTGCCGGGCCCCGCTTCCCTGGCTTTCTTACTCTCCCGGTTGCACCGGTGGTTTGGTGCACGGCCCAAAGAAACGGAGGCACTGAGGTTTGTGGCAGGGAGGTGCCACCCCATGTCACGGCGGGGAGACAACGGGCTCCCCGCGTTTGATGGAGCGGGTCGGTGCTGCCGGAGGCGAGGGTGCATCGGCATCGCCCTAGCGCGGCTGGAAACCACGACCGCTGGGCAGGAAGGGTTCATCCCTCCCTGGCATCAACAACGGGCAGCTCCCCGAGACCGATGCCCAACCGGACAGGTTTTTGAAGATTTCTGTAAGCTCTGTATTTCTGTAAGCTCAACACCAGCTAGCGATGCGATGCAGGACTCACGTCACCACGTGACAAGAGCCCACGTTGCCACTCTGATTTATTAGGAAAAGATTAAGACAGATCAGGTTATAAATGCCCGTTCAGCTACTGTACTCCCAGCTACCCAGACTCCAGGAGAAAGAGGAACCAAACACCAAATGAGTATACCTTAGAAATCTCTAAAAAGGACTTTACAGAAACAGTACATGATGAGTGGGCATTTTTTATAGCTCTGAAAAGAACTGCATCCACTAAGAGTCTGAGGCTTACTTTCCCCATTTATTTACTTTATTTTCCCACCTCCTCCTTTGTCAGGAGCTAGATTTTATAGGCTTCTGGCATGGAAACAAAAAGCAGTTATCACTGGAAAGCAGAAATACTTCTCCATGTTCTTACAATATGAATTTCTATTCCCCGTACGTATTTATACGCTCAGTATTCTTACAGTACGAGTTTACAGTGTGACTAGTATGTGCTCCTGTAGTTTGAATCACAGACGCCTGCCAGTGTCAGACCCTCATGTATCACTGATGCACAAGCAAATATTCATTTGTCCTGGACTTTGCATCCCCTTTATGCAAAGTGGGAAGAAGGACAAGTTTCCCTGGCAGGCTGAGAGAAAAAAAAAAAAAAAAAAAAATAAATAAGGAGATATATATAGCAGCAGCTGTTCAAAGACTTCAGGAGGTTTGGCTTGTGCCCATATGCCCAGCAGAGGTAGTGGACAGTGCAGAAATGAGACCGTCCGTTTATCACGTGGACGCACAGCTCATCACAGGGAAGCTGCCACCAAGCACGGCTTAAACTCTTCGTCCAAAGCAAGAAGTTGCTAAACAAACATTAACTAAAGTTGCCGAAATGATGAATCTTTCTGGCAGACTCCAGTGCTCCCGTGGGATAATTCAGCTTCGGCTACGTGGGCACACATAAAATCCACCACCAGCCTGCGCTTGTTTGCAAAAGGAAAACCTTTAAGTCAGTGAAAACAAGAGCCCGTCGCACACCCCGAGGACTTGTCAGCACACGTGTGACGCATGGGAAACAGCCCGGCCAAGGTCGCCTCCTCCTGCCACAGCCAAGAGTAAATCCCAGGAACATGCCCCCGCTCCCTTCCCGGCAAAATTGCCTCAGCGCGCTGAGAGCGGCAGAGTCCACGGGGGCAGACCTGGCTTAGCTGTTCCTGCAGAGCTGCCGTCGCTTACCAGAGGTCTTAAGAGCATAAAAGTCTGGTTGCCCAGCGCTAAACCCCCACCTGCGCAGGCAGGACACATAGCAAGGTCAGAGGCTTCCAGGGAACCATCCTACTGCCCCACACCAACCACCACGCACCAGCTCACCCTTACTGTCCTAGAGAAATCAGGAGAGGGTTCGCTGTGATGCTAAAGCACCTGCATTTTGAGAAAAGGACCAGAATGAACATTTAAAAAAAGAAAACAGAAACCTATGGGCTACGCTGTCCTTTTGAGCAAGTGCATGTATTTTAGAAGGACCATCCAATCCGAGTTAATGGTGCTTAGTGACAGGGTATCTTCTTTTTTCTTTCCTAGATTGCCACAGAAGTTACTACACTATTAAGAGCACGCACTTCATTTCTAGTTTCAACTTGTTCACCTGCCGTACCCAGTCATCAGTCTGGTCCTGACTTACTGGTTAGCTTAACGAGTCCTCTAGAATTATAAACCTAGAAATTCACTCCGGGTTTTGAGCACCTTTGAGTACGATCAAATCATCCTTAACTCCTCTTTGAAGTCACCCAAGCTCCTTTGGTTGCTCATTTGAAGCACTTCAGAGTCTTTGAGTTACTCTCCCAGCGCATTATTACACCTCCCCTACCCTGCAAGCGAGGGCATGGGAGGTGGGGATGGGACTCCAGGGACAGACGATTCCCTGCACCCCTCTGGGCACCCAAAAAGCTGCTCCCCGGTGCGAAAGAGGGGTGCAGGGGGGTGCTGAGCAGTGGGACCAGAGCCTGGGAAATCACATCTCCAACTCTGGGCTGCGCGTCTCCTGCTGCCTGGGAGCTCCTGGGGGCTGCTGCCACCTAGAGATGCTCAGACAGCAAGGCTGCGGGCACGCCGCCCCGCGCCCCAGCGCACCCCGCACCCAAGGCTCGCCACCCGCCTGCCCCAGCAGCTCGCCAGCTCTGGCAGCCACTTGTACAAAGCTGTTTTTCCATAAAGCCTTTGAACACGCACATGCTCTTGATGACAGGCTGCGCTTTTCACATACAGGGCGAGTGAACTTGCTGTGGTTTGCTTAAATTTACTTAATGAAGGAAAAAAAAAAAAAACAATAAACACTACTCTAACATTCCCTGAAAACAAGAAGAAAACATTCAGTTAAATTAAGGGCTGTGGCTAATTCCCTGCTAGAAAACTGAGGGCACATTTCAGAACAACCCATCGTCACAAATTACGGTCAGGAGTGCGGCGCAGCACGTGCAGCTCAGCCCGGCGCACCTGCAGGGTGCTGGGCCCCCCGCTGCCGCGCTCGCAGGGCGCCCAACACGGCTTTCCCTGCCCCCCGTCCCGCTTCGCTACTGTGGGGGTTCAGGAGAAGGGCTTCTCCCTTCGTGAGCTGCTCATGCCAAGTCTCACCTGGTTTACGCATAGCCATGTATTTCAGGTCCCTATTATTACCGTTTTCACGTTAATTACAAGCGCAGCTCTTAGTGCTAGAATCCATATGCATATACATCAATTACCACCTCTTAAAAAAAAAAAAGTCACAACTAAGCCACTCGGGCGCTTTGCGGCGTCGGTATCAGCAGGGCGGGCGCACGCACGCAGGCTGCGCGGTGCAACCCAGTGCCCAAGCCGCCCCAGACTCCCTGGGGATGCCCCGAACAGCGGGGCCAGATCCAGTCCCCTCTGCCCTGCAGCAGCACTGGCTCGCAGTGCCCTCAGGGGACACGCAGGGCCAGCGGCAGCCTGCCTTGGCTACCACGCAGAGACCTCCCCGCAGACCCCCAGACCCCAGCCCTGAAGCCAGACATGCACAGGGGGGAGCGGGGCTCCCAGGAGGGACGCAGGGTCGTAACAGCACCCGCTCCCCTTCGGTAAAAGGGCTGAGACGGGACGCCCCCTTTGCAGAGACTGAGTCATCCGATGGCAGCTACAGGCTGAAACTCCCAGTCAATATTTATCGTGCCTTTGCAAAGGCACTCGGAGCTCAGCCTAATTTTAACCATCAAATAGACATCGTGGCGGAATAAACGGGAGAGGTGCCAAAGAGGGCTGCTGCAAAGGAGAGGAGCCACATCTCTCCGAAGGCATGTGGCATGTCCCATCCGACATGGCCCGGAGAGGAGCAGTGGCATGAAATTAAAGCCTGCCCATACATCAGCCTGAATGTGCTCCTCACAGAAAAAAAGAAAAAAAAAAAAAAAAAAAGAAAAAAAAATACGCTGCAAAAATATTTGAAGTACAATTAATTTCTCAGAGCAGCTGAATACTTCAAACAGCACTAAGTTAATTTGGCTGCAATTATTTAACAACTCAACAGCCCCATATATCAGAAAAAGGACTTAATTTATCAGCTATTTCCAAGCAGAACAAAGACTCGCCAGCTTCCAGGTAACAGCCCAAGCTGTTTGGCTCACGTGACCCTGGCTGAGCAGTGCACTGCAAACATTATATGCCCGAGCATGGAGATAGAAGAAATCGAAAAACCCCAATGTATTCACGTCTTCGCATCTTGGCCAACAGACACTGGGATAATGAAATCAAAAGTTTGGGCCACGGCTTGCTTGCACGAGCAAAGGTGTCGTCATCTCCCTTGATGCGCTTAAAATGAAGGCGGCAGCCAGAGCCCCATCCTAACGCCCCGAAAAGGCAGGAGAGCCCAAATTCTGGGGAGTCCTAAATCCTTACAAACCGAAGCTCACCTGTCCAGCCTGTCTCGCTATTTCAGCAAGTGCCAAGCAGCAAGCGTCAATCATGAATAGCCGCCATCGCCCACAGCAGCACCCAAACCCCTCCGAATAGAAAATGTCACTCCAAGCCCGTTATTTCAATAAACAGATTTTCTTTTCTGCACAGTGCAGGGCACAGAGGCTTTCCTGCAGCACGGATCCAGGAGGCTTCCCGGGAGGCGGCAGGAAGGCAGGCGAGCAACCCCGGACCGATGCTTTTTATTTTCACTGGGGTATAAATCCAGCAAGGGAGCGTCTTTGTGATCGCCCACTCCAACAGCCACGTCCGAGCGGTGGGGAAGGAGGGCTGGAGAGCAGCCCAGCGGGGACGGCTGCTGCACGAAATCGGGGCAGGCTACGGAAAAAGTCTGAGACAGAAAAGTACCAAGTCAGGGGAAGAGACAGGCTGCGTGTAAAGAGGGAGGCAGGCAAAAAGGTACAGCAAACCAGAGCCTGACAAACAAGGAATGCAATGCTCTCTCAGCCGGGATTTACTGATTCGAACCGCAGGACAAGAAAATATTAAGGGAAAACAGCAGCAGCAGCCCAGCGTTTCACCCTCCTGATTTCAAGGACTGGGAAACAATCACACAGAGAAAAAGTAAACTGTGCACCAAGATCAAAACTGCCTGCGAAGCCTAACCAGGCAAGCAAAGCCGGGACACGCTTCTTTCACTTCTCATCAAACATACCATCATCTCAGTTACATAAAGCCCCAAAATACAAACTGAATTGTGAGAATGAGGAGCTGTTGCACCAATACCGCCCAAACATCATAAATTTTGCATCACCGGAGAGGGGGGAAAAAAAAAAAAAAAAGACTAAGTTACATAGACTGAAGAGATTTCCTTTTAATGTTTTATTCACAACAAAGGCTCCCGAGAAGCGCGATGCAGCGGGCGGCGATCCCGGTGCCCTCCCCGGGCGACTACACCAGCACAGCCCCGTACTACGGCGGCGGAGAGCGCTGCTCCCACGCCGCGGGGGGGGGGAAATCAAGGCAACGCTGCAAGTTTCCCTCCAGAAAGTTAGAAAAATCGGGGCAGATCCCTCCGGAGGAAAACGCTCCTTTTCTGGGTTTAACTTCCAAGCCGCCTGCTCGCTCTCCCCCGTGCGCAAATCCACTTGGACCTGTGTTTATGTTGCGGTGTTGGGACACACCTTATAGATCTAACGTATACGTGTAAGGGGAGAGCTTCCTCCT
>VZTQ01006066.1:48936-105124 GCA_013400755.1 Pelecanoides urinatrix
AAGTATCCACCAGCTCGATGGCCCCTGCCAGCCTGGTGGCACCTCCTAGATGCACCCAGGTGGGGACAGCTGCAGTGCAGGGGTCCTGCAAGCACCAGCCAAGCTGCCTGAGCATCCCCCTCGCTGTCACCCACCCCGGCACAGGGGTGAAATGCCGACACAGACACCCTCCCTAATGGGTCCAGGGGTCTGGTGACTCGGCAAGGCTTGTCTCGGCAAGACAGCGACTGCAAATCTCAACGTCTCATCACAGGGCTGAGACAGCAGCTGCCATGTGTCACTCTTGACGAGCTGATTGGCATCCTCAGAGCCTCAGGCAGAGCTGAACCGAACTCTGCAAGCGCGCGAGAGAAGACTGTAGAAGCACCTTCAGGTCTTTGTTTTATTTTCCTAAAATGTGAGCGTCGAGATAAGTTTTTGCTGCCTCCACACCCCGATCCAGCCCTTGTGGAGCTCCTCAACAGGAGGGAGCTCTCCCCACCCCTTTCTGTCTGGTCTACGCAACCCTTCTTGGAGTGCTCCTCTTCCCAGCAACCCCGACGGCTTTCCCCGGCACCGCCGGAGCAGATTTAGTGGAAGAGTGCAGCGGCGAGCATCTTCCCTCCAGTCAGCTCCAACGGAAGAGTTTTCCCATAGGAATTCACTCAACCTCAGAGGATCAACCCCACCCTTACCCTGCCATACTGCCTCTTTTCCAGCGAAGCCGGAGGCTCGCTTGTCTTTAAAAAAAAAAGAAAATCCCTAAATCAAGACAGTATTTCAAGTTGGATTAAGCTCTTTCTGCAGAGAGCCGAAAGTTTGAGCTGAAAAGAATTAGCTGGGCTCTGCAGAAAAGGGGCTGTAAAGAAGGAAGGTTTATTGCCCCTGGTGCTGCATCCCACCACCCCGCGACAGCTCGGCGTACGTCAGCGGTGGCAAGGTGGCAATTCCACCCGCCAGCACAGAGGCGGGAGGAGGAAAAGGCGGTGGGGAAGCGGAGCCCTGACGTGCAGGGTCTTCAGCGTCCTTGCTTAGGGTTTTCCATGAAAACATCACTGGGATGAGCCCAGCCGGGAGAGGCCGGGAGCCAGCCCGTGCCCTTGCCGACGGGATTAGCAGCAATGCTAATCGTCCCTCCTCGCCAGCTCGAGGAAAGAAGCGTAATTCCTTTCTGTTGCAGAAATGGATCCGACAGGAGGCTGCGGGATGAAACTCTTTCAAATACTGGATTAGAAAAATTTTGCTCTATCTGCCTTTCAGTAAACAGTGACTAATTGCTCTGGCTGGAGCCGCCGTACCTTCAAGATTGGAAGGTGCAGATGGAGCAACGATAGCGAAGGCTCCTTACCTAAAGTTGGCTGTACATGAATCACAAATGTTTGCTATGCAAATCTTGTCATACAAAGCAATTATTGCTGTTCCCATACTGACCTCATGTTTATTTATTACATGAGCTCTTTATTTGAACCTTGTCTGGTCTCTCTTCCCATATAAGCGTATTAGCGTATGGCTTCCAAAGGCACCCAGCTGAGAAATTGTGGATTTATTTGTGGCGTGGAGGGATGGGGCGCCGACTGCAACGCAGAGCCGAGAGGCTCAGCTCTTATGCCGGTAGCTCTTCATGCAAAATATTCTCACCCCGAGGTCTTTTGCTGGGACGAAGGACGCTTTCTAATAGCACAGGGCCGCGACACCGGGTTTGCTCTGACTCTGCGGTATTAGCCGATGGTTAATGGAGACTGTCAGCCTGAGGAGCCGCGCAATAAAACTCCAGTTGGGCTTTTTAGGGCCTGCTTAGTAAAAATGAAGTTTTATGCAGTCCTTCGTCCTTGGCTTTGCCACCTTTGCCTACCTCCAGGACGACGAGTTGCAAAAAAGATTTAACTCCGCCACCAAATAAGTTGCAAGTGCGTTGCTGAAAGGGGCGTCGTTTGGGTGGCTGGAGCGCTGGGTGTCTTTAAGCACCAAATATTCTCTTGCCACAGGAGTTTTCTCCATGTGATTTAATGTTGAGCAACAGTGGCATCCGGTGGGCAGAGGGTTTCCTCCCCGACAGCTTGCGGCAGCTCGCTCCCTCGATTTTGCCGTATGGTTTCTCTAGATTATCATTAAACACGATTTCTAAATTTATCGGGATTTAGGATTCTTGTTTCTCCCCCTTTCTTCAGTTTGGCTGCACTGCAGGCAGAGCCACCTGTTAGCTTTTGCAGCACTACAGTTTTCTTTCAATCACGCTAGATTATGCTCCGCTATATAATCTAGAGGCCGGCAGGACTTCTGAGACCAGCCGTCCCTCCGAGCCGATCGATTTTGTCTGGACCCTGCGTGGCCAATACCGCAGGCAAGGCTCCGTCCCTCCGCCCGGGGCGGTGGGAAGGCTCCCCGTGGGTGCCTGCCTCGAACCAGACCCTCCTGTCTGACCTCGCCACAGCCACAAATGCTATCCCTGCTCTTTTATCAGGGGAGAATCGTAGAAAAGCCCCTGGATCTGGATCAAATACAATCCCGCTGTTGTATACCCCGGCCCTCTGCTCCCACCCGCAGCCTCCCTGCATCTCTCGCTGCTCTTTCTCCTGCTCTCACCGCTGGTTTCAGCTCCTCCCAATGTAGTGTCGTTTTCCCATGTAATTAACACAACGCTTCCCATATTGCTTCCAAATCATTAATAAAGCCAGTAAAGAACAGCAGGCCTGATGATGAACCCAGCGATGCCACGCTGCGTACTTTTCCCTGCCCCAATCACCCCTCTCCAGCATCATCCCTTCATTAGGATCTCAGCTGGCTTTCCATCCATCTGACAACTCGCATGCCCCCGTCAATTTGAAACATTTCTTTCTCCCCCAAGTATTTCTATTTTTATGGTGCAGCTGTAGCTTTTGTTAATTGTTCATGAAATGACTTTTTTTTTTTTTTCCCTAAAGTAATATTTTTCTTGAGAGGTTGAGTTAAAAAGGGGCCATAAATGACTAGTGGTAATTAATAAAAATGAAGAAATAATTGGGCAATATCTTTAAATGTCTATGCCTGGAGTCAAACTCCTAAGTCCCTGTTTCAGAGCAACCTGGGTTTTTTTTTTCTCCCCCGAAGAAGCAGCAGTTCCCATGACTGTCTCGGCAGGATAAGACGCAAACAGAAGGACAGGGAATACTCCGGGTGATGGAATAACCCTCCGAAAACCCCAGAAAGCTGAGGGATGGGAGAGCTGGACCACACCGACAGCAGACAGCTTGCTGCTGCCCTCCTTCCCTCTCTGAGAGGAAGAGGATCACCCGTGCCGGGGCAAGTGGGGATTTGGGGAGCTGGTGAGCATCTTGGTCCACTTGAAAACCAGCACATTTAACCTGTGGAGAGCCCTGCCGCTTCCACGGAGCTGTCAGAAAAGGGGTTACACATTTAGGGGCAAGACAGTTACTTTAAAAAAAAAAAAATAGAAGCAATAAGTCTTCTTGCGGTTCAGAGCGTATATCAGCCTTCTACTGCTTCCCCTTGCAGGGAGTACAGCCACAAACATCTAACTCGGGGATTTTTATATCTAGTTGGGAAATATCTGGGAGAGAGCAGCGCCGGGGAGCAGGCATGGGACCGGTCGCCGGAGCCAGTGCTGCCGAGCCAAAGATGCCACCGCATCCCGGCGGCTTTGGGGGGGAGGCTGAGCGCGATGGCCTGGGGTCAAGCACATGGTCCTGTCGTGCAGCGCAGGACTTGGGCGTGCACAGAGCTGGTTTTGACGGCTGCTTCACCCCTGCTCCTCTCTCCTGATGATAATTTATTGCCGGTGCTTTCCCTTTGCCAGTGCAGACTAGCAGAAACTCGGATCCAACCCCCAGATCTAAACCCAAGCTCATTAAAAGGTCACGTTTTACAAAGTAGCGCAGCCACCCTAACCAAATGAGTGCCTGGCTAATTGCCTTCCGTGTGAAACTGGGTTTGTGGTTTCCGTGGGATCGAGCATCGTTTCCTCCTCTCCTCCCCCAACTCCTTGGTTATGTTCCCAATCACTGATGAGCATTTGATTTGCAGAAAATACTGCATTTTGCACCCACAAACGTGCTTTCCAAACCCCTGGGTTTGCTCACGCCCGGGATGGCGCAGAGGCGGGAGGGTTGCAGAAGCTGCAATGGAGCAGAGCAAAAAATGCCGCATGGGCTAAACCCCAGCAGGCAGGTTGAGAGCGCAAAGCCCCTCCCGAGATGTCACGCGGAGCAGGTTTGAATCGTACGAGTAAGCCATTAGGTCAATGCATCACTTTATTCTCACCGCTTCTTGCAATGTCAAGTGGGACAGAGCTGGCCAAGCTGGCGCATGTATAACAGACCCCGGGTTCCTCCTGCTCGCGGGGCTGGGGAAGGATATATACATCACAGTAGTAAATTGTTTAGCTGAAAGCATGGGAGAACTCGTGCCTTGCACAGCAGCACCCTATGTCATTTAACAAAGCGAGCGTCTGTCAGCTGTGGTGACAGAGACGCTCCGTGTCAGCCGTGCCGAAGGAGAAGCCCTGGTCGTTAGGCAACACGTGCCGGAGCGCGTGAAGCTGGAAGCGAGCATCTCTGCACAGAGCGGGTCAGCAAAGAGCTGCAAGCAGCCCTGAAACAAATACCTTGCATGAGAGAAATATTCACTCGGGTACCCCCTCGAGTGAGAAGAGCAGCAGCACGGAGGCATCCTCACCTCCTCCACCTCCTGCAGAGAAGATGCTCTGCTGCTTGGCTGAGGTCCCCAGCTCCAGGTTTAGAGAAGTGGGACCTACAATGGGAGCAGTGTGGAGCTCAGCTGTGTTTGCAGGACTTCAGAGATGATATCATAACCCCAGAGGCAGAGCAGAGTGGAGCTCCAAGCGGGCTGCGAGATGTGAGCTCAGCCGTTCACCGCGGCCAGTTAATCCGGCATCGACAGTGGGCCCATTGTAGGGCGGTGCAATGCACTCGTCTGTCTTTTTTTTTGCAAAATGATTGTTTGGGGAATAACAAAAATTCCCCCGGAGCACGACGAAGTGCATTCTGGGAACCTGAAAGAGGCCCGCCAATTAGATGATAGAAAAACTATGAAACATGAAATTTCAAAAGCCGTAGGTAATCAGCACAACACGGACTTCGTAACTGTATTTTCTGGAACCAAGGACTGAGGTCAAGAAAACATTTTATACTACGCTTGATTTTTAGTGCTGTTTATTTCTCATTCATAGCAAAAGGGTTTAAGTACACTCTCAATTTAAGGGGACCTAAGACAGGTCTCTTGGAATTAGAGCATAATTTTTTTTTTTTTTTTTAAATTTTTTTGTGGTCCTCCCGTGTGTATCAATCTCCTTGGTAACTGCCTTTCCAAGGGCCTCACTTGTATTTCACAGCTCCTTCGCTTAAAGCACTCTGGTTCTTAGCCCACTGGAAGATGCAGCCCTTTTTTCTCCCTCATCCACATGCAAAAAGGTGAGAGTGTTTGTGTTTTCTTCCTGCCAGAGTCATATATGCCATCCAAATAGACCATCCTCTTGCCTAGACCTCTCTCACTCACCTCCTTTCCCACCTCTCCCCTACCTTCTTCATGGTGCTGGTGGTGGTGGGTCTCACACCTGCAGCCAACTCCTCGCAGCTCAATCCTGCCGCACTTCACCGCTTCCCTCTTTTTAAAAATGAGAGATCCTCTTCCCAACTGGCCCTGAGCCGAGTGCAGTAAGGACAAAACAGAGGTCACCCGCTTCACACCAGAAGAGTTTCTTCTTGTTTCTTCTTATATAGACTGACAATAACGGGGCTGGCATTTCTCCTCCGGGGTCAGAGCACTCCACTGTTTTCAACACGTTCAGGGTTGTATCTCGAAAACTTTAAGGGGGACTAAAGGATATTCAGCCGTTCCCCGAAACACGTTTGAAGCTCCCAGTCACGATTATTTATGAAGCAGTCTCTGATGCCTTTTTTTGTACAAAGTTTTCCTGTGAAAAATTCGTTTATACAGCACAGAACGTGTCTATAAATAATAGACGCTCCAGCTCACCTGCCTCTTTACATTTCTATAGGCGATGCAAGCTCTACTTACAGCAAAATAGAGAAAATTAATGACGCTGCGTTATCAGCACACATCCCCGGCCTGGTACAATTTGCCAGATGGTACCGTTTGCCCGATAATTCAGTCCCACCGAGAAGAGGTTCCCATTGTGCTGGAGGAGAAGGACACTCCCAGGACTTCGGTAGCTTTATTACCTCCAAATACCTTACAAATAGAGCCTTGTTATCAAAATCGGCTTCCAAAAATCACTGTTATTTCAAGCTTGGTTGTTAACGTGTCCAGGATGAGGTGTTTGGTCGCTTCCAGAGGACCAGCCCATTTGTTTACAGGTGCAGGCTGATACGAGTTTATTTGTAGGAACGACTGCGCCAGTCAGATCCTTTCAGGTTGTTGTTCCTGGGTTAAATAGTTCTATTAATTCTTAATTTTCTGTATAGCTGTAGGAGTCACGAAGCTGCCGGCGCGAGCGGAAGCACTCAATAACTTAGCAAACTGCGCCAAAGAGGATTTAAAACCCGGCTCGTTAGAAATTCAGCGGGCAAAATCGCCTCTCCTGCTCGAGGTGGCCAAAGCCGAGGCGAGGGGGCGGGTGCCGAGGCGGTACCTGGGCTCGGGGTGCTGCTTGGCAGGCGGCTCACGCGCGGGTGCTGTCACGGGGGGGCTCCTCCCGGGGCCGGAGCCCACCGGGAACGGCCGCACAAAGCCCGGCGGGATTGCAGGGTGCTGCTGCCAAGGCAAGGGCAAAGCTTCCGCTGGCAGGCCCGGAGCAGGCAGCAGGCCAGTGGGTCGCCTTCTCTGCAGGCAGCCGTGCACATCTCCGCCCAAATTTTCCCTATTTTGCCTTCCCCCCCCCCTTTTTTTTTTCCTGGAATCCAGCCATTTGCGAGGTGAATGCTCTCTTCTTACACTGCTTTTTCTTTCTTTTTTTTAAGACAGTGCGCTAGAAAAATAAACTTTCAGCAAGTGCTAGGTGCTACATAAATCTTTCTATTTCATTTCTCAATTTATTTTCATATTTATTTTTAACCTCTGTTACGGATTCTCTGGATATTTGGCAGTCAGGGGAAAAAAAAAAAGAACGCTACTTCAAGTTATGACAAAGGTCCCACCACCCTGACACACTGAACAGGAGAACAGATTTGGCATGAACAGTCACAGGGATTAATTCTGCTGCTTTTTGGGCCTTATTCTGTGTGCAGGTCCGGCACGTTCCTCAGAGAGACGTTGCTTGATGCCCCTTATCACTGAAGAAGCTGAACAGGAGGTGTAGGAAAAATGACAGCCCCTTCCCATGGTTTCCCCACTTGTAGAAGCACTTGCAGAAGGAAATAGGTCCTGTCTTAATGAATTTTTCTCCCTCCATTTTTTTCCCCCTGCCGTCTCTTAGAAATTTATCCCAAGTTCAATAATCTCAACAGATAGACTAAAAATGATCCAAATTCAGAAATTTACACTTTTCCCCTTTTTTTAGCTAAAACTAACAATGGGGTTGTTGGAAGATCACCCACGGAAAAAACCAAAATGGCCCCAAAGCCCCCCATCCTGATTTGGAATAACTCTGGTAGGAAGAGAAACCCCTTACCTTTCAACCCACCGAGCCCTCCAGCTCTCCCCTACCACCCTCTGAATTTCCTGATCAGCCTGCGCTGATCATGCGAGAGGCGACTCGAGGCCGGATCTCCTCCCACTATCCACGATACACCCGCTTGACCGCTTACCCGCTTCAGTGCAGTTCTTCTGAGCTTTCTTCATTTGAGTAGTTTCCCCTCTTTTGCCGTAAAAACCTTCCACAAAATACATCCGTCCCTGCAAGCGGGGAATCGTCGCGCGCTTCCCTCCTAAGGTTTAAATTAAGACTTAATGAAGACTCAGAATTTAAGATTAAATGTTCAGCCCCTGGCTAATTATGTTTGTAAGGTTCAATTTGCTTGGCAAGGAAAAAACAAAATCAAAACAAACCCCAAACAATATTTACATGTTGGAGAACACAGGGAATCTTGCCTTGAAATGGCACAAGAAATCCCGGTAGAGCCCTGGGATGCTTTCCGCCAGCCTGCCTTTATTTTAAAATTGTCCAATTTCCAGGAAAAAAAACCAACTTTGCTATCTTTGTGATTTAAAGAGCCATTTGTTCTCATTTTCCTCCCTCACCCTGCATGACCGGGAAGCTTTGCTGATGCAAATATTGAGTTGAGTCAGGACATAAATGGGCAAAAGACCCCTCAGATGGCAGGGCAACAGCCACAGGCAAGGAGCAAGGTGATGGGGCTGCTGCAGCCTCCCAAAAGGCAGCTGGGTTATTGGTCCCAACATGAATTTTTTACCCTGCAATGAGAGGAAATAGTGAAATATCTCAAATATTTGTGTTTGACAGTTCTGGCAGCTCTTGTGTGTATTACAGCTATGCATATAGCTATATATGCATATAGCTATGCATATAGCTATATATGCATATAGCTACATATGCATATAGCTATGTTGCTATTCCACACCTCTACATGAGTGAAGATCTGAAGTGCAGGTCCCCTCTGCAGCTATTATGCATCACTTTTCAAGAATTACATTTAGAGAATTACGTTAAGCTGGTGTTTACCTTCCACTTAGGTCTTTCATTACAATTCCAGCCATTGGCTGGATCAAGTTTTCATTTTTATAACATTTTTCCTCCCTGTAGCAATGTCTTGTAAACAGCCTACTTATTTATGACTATGAACGAGATGGAAAAGCCAGTGAATATCTTGCGGTATTAAGGAAAAATAGCTGTGGTTACTGCCTTATACAATGCACTTGATAAATTTGAATAATCTGAATTTTTATTGCAGCAGTCTTTAAAATAAAGAGCTACAATTTCCTTTTTTTTTTTAGATTTTAAATAATGCACAAAAATTCTAATAAACAATTTGGTCTGAACCACAGGGAGAAATGAAAGGCTGTTCAGATGTAGTGACTCACTGGATTATTGAAAACAACTATGCGGCTGCAACTGCTTTGACTTGCCGATATATCTTTTCCCTCTGTTTTTAATAATGGGATCACTGTAGAGCTTTTATGAAAAATGAAATTTTCTTCTTTTCCAACGGACAGAAATATTTATGTGGGTTGGAGAAATACAGCTAAAATGATGAGACCTTTAACACAGCTAAAGTCTACCAGGCACAGATTTTTATGTGTACGAGTTGTAGAAATCTGTCTGCCCATCTTGGTTCTCATGACTTATCCCCTAGCGTGCTTTTTCCCTTCTGTGGATCAGCTGATCAACTTTTCCTCCTTCATTATGAATAAAACCTCCCTCGGAAATGAAACACGAGGCTTGCAATATCTGGGGGAACCTTCGCTGCCACTGCGTATAAGCGAGATGTGAATTGAAAGGCTGTTTTGCTGCGTGACATTAAGTAGATTATGCCTCCCACTATGCCAAAAAGCACCGCTGTCAACATTATACCAACTCGTTAATAGCCAGCTAGCTTTTTTTTTTTTCTTTTTTAAGTGTATCTACAGTTAACTGCAAGAAAAAAAATCCCCAGTGCCAAGGTTTCCCTCTTAACCACTGGCACCTCTCAGGTAGATGCTCTGACATCTCTGTCTCTCCATAGGTACGCAGAAGCACGGCTGCGTCAACCCATCTCCGATACCATTACTGACACCACATGATGTTTAAATAAATGAGTGATTGGCTGTGGGATTCAGAAGGAGACTGTGTGTTTTGTTGGTGCTTGACATGCTGACAAGCAGGTGAAAAATGTTGCTCTGTAAACATAGTTGTCTCCATTGAGAGAGAGATGCATTATGGAATGGTATTAGTCACTGTAAAGCCCGAGATACCTAACCAAGACGGATTTCAATAAAAATAGAGAGTTGTTACACTAACCCAGCCTCTCTTCACAGGCTCAGGCATAAAAGGTAAATGTTACATATTCACTTCTGTTGATCTCCATGCTTAACAAAGCCACGAGCACATGGAGCAGACGATACCACCGTGTTTCTCTTAACTACCCTGGAAAACCTGCCCGGGGCTGAGCCCCTCTCCCACTGAAACGCCAGTTTAGCATCACTGATGCAGATAGACAGACAGCTATTCCCTCCATCGTGTTTTGGGGTGGATATTTTGGGTTTTGACTATGCAGAACAGGTGGACCACTTTCTTCTTAAATGTTTACGAGACTTACGAAAGATCAAAACGACTAAGCTTTCCTTCCCTCTCTGCATCAGGGACCAGCCGGTTGGACCGCTGTAAAGCTCAGTGCTGGAAGGGGCTTCTTTCAGAGCAGCTTCCTGATCTTCACAAGGCTCCCTGTTAGTTTTCCTGCTGGCCTGCCAGCGCTGAGCTCCCTTGCGGGAGCAAGGCTTGGGGAGCCGTCAAGGGCTGGATGTGCCTCCAGCTTTGCAGAGCACGAGAGCCACCTCGCTGAAAGGTGATGGTACAGATGTCACTGCCTCTGTAGATGAATTATCTTAAACAACGTGGGGCTGCCGCGTGTTGGTTTTCTGATTCGCGCGTGTCTCCTGCTGTTGGGGGGAGCTGAGGGTGCAAAGGGAGCAGAGCCTGCAGTGCATCAGTCAACTCAAAAGCAAGAGTCAGGCCCAGAGATAATCCTTATCCTCTCAAAACTTTAACCTAAGGGAGCCCAAGAAAAAAAAACCACCTCATCTTGTGTTGCTCAGTCGCTTTGCTTAGCCTGACAAGTGTTGCAGAACGGGTGGCCTACAGCAAGGTGTGCTTTAGATAAGGAATAACTCCTGTTCCAGTCATTGCTGGGGCTCTTCAGTCCTTCAGGTGTTTGACATATTAAGGAAAGCCTCCACAATGCAGACAACTGCAGTGATATCAGAGGTTGGCTTGAATAGTAAGGCCCCACTTAGTCTATGTGAGCACAGAGGGATGATCATTCTGTCTGCCTTGGCAAGGTCTGTCTTTCCACCTCACTTAGTAGACATCCCTTCACCAACTGCAAGGTGCAGAGCTGGTCCCTCAAAACTTTGTCTTTCCCTCCCACTCAATATTCTCGTCATACAGAGTAGGAATCAAAAATGAGCTGGTGGCTTTGCTACCATAGCACAGGAAAAATCATCATCTCCTCATCGTTTGACCTTGTGAAATAAAGGTGAAGTACCTGAACTCCTGTTTTCCCATCTTGAGATGCCATTTGTACCAATAAGTAAATTTTCACAAAAGAAGGGTAATTATCTGTGAGTTCTCTGCTGTAGTGTGGATTGATTCATCTGTCCTACAGCACCAGATACAGGTGAAGGCAGCTCACTACCACAGACGCCTGGGTGCAATAGTTTGCACCTATTGAAAGTTTTTGGTTCCAGGAAATGAAAGCAAATAGGAGAAGATAATTTGCAATCACTTTGCATTCGAAAAGTGAGATAAAACAAAGCAGTGTAGGGAAACGGGCAGCTTTGCACTATGCGAGGCAAAATGACATGGCGTGTTTTCACCTGTTTAAATTGCTGTCACCAACGAGACTTTTTATTCTTTTTGACCCAGGGAAAACCTGTGGCATAACCCCTTCTCCAGGGCTTGGCGGCCGGAGGGTCACCCCGGCGGGCACGCGGCAGAGGTGGCCGCGGTGCTGAGCTTTGGCTGGAGGTCAGCTCAGGAGCCCGTGGGATGTGGCAGGGCATCGTGGGCATCTTGGATGGGGCACCCGCCCACCCGTGAGCCGCTCCGTAAGCACCGCTGGAAGGTCTGGGTGCTCCCTCCAAAAAAAAGAAAAAAAGAAAAAAAAAAAAAAAAAAGACTTTTACTTACATCTTTCAATTCCTTTAAATGCAAAATTTAATTTTGCAACAGGGACTCTGTTGCAACCACTCCCTGTGGCAGAGCACCACGGCTCGACACCACGAAACCACACTCAAAACGCTCCTGGAGACGCTCGGGGATGCCGCAAGCGCTGCCCCCCCCCCGCCGCGGCTCCCGCAGCCGCCTCCTCCTGCGGTCCAACACTGCCCTCTCACGGCCCCTCCGCGGCGGAACGCACCGCCACGCCGGCACTCGGGCAACCCCGGCCTAAAGGCCGGGGCTCGTACCCGCTACGGCCCCAGCATCGCTGGGGGAGCACCCCATTTTATACCGGAGCAGAGCGCTGCAGGGATCCAGCCACCCGCACCCCTCGTCCGCTCCCCAGGGCGGGGTGGGTGGGTTTGGCTCCCGCTCCGCAGCCGCTCCTCACCGACACGGGGGGACGAAAGCAAAGGGGGAGCAGAGCCACCAGCGTCTGGCGGGGTGCGACCGCCTGCTTCCACGCTGAACTGAGCCTCCTCCCACACAAAAACCACAAACACAGAAGCGCACATCACCCCATCGACTGCTGCCGACACGCGTTCTCCTTGCTTTGACCTTGCCATGCAAACTGAAGAGAGACAGTTTTCCTTCTTAACATGGAAAAACTTCACTTGGTGACACGAAGTCAGTGCTAAACCCAGGTAAAGGAGACGTTTGCCCGGAGCAGGTGTCCTCGATGGGTGACAAGGCAGCAGGATTTGCCGCTGCGGATGCCTGGGAAAGCCGAGCTGGGTGCTGCCCCAGGCCCCGGAAGGATGGCTCAGGGTGTGCGGGCAGTGGACGTGGCTGGAACAGAGGGGAAAAAGATGCAGTGCAGTCTCCCTGCCCCTTCGCCCTGGCACCGAGAAGGGGTAAGAGGCCCCTGTGGCATTGCCCATCCTTCTCCCCCCATAGTGACCACAGGGTCCAATCCCTACTGTGCTGCGGAAGGCTGGACGGTTGCTCTCCTGCCCAGTCTCATTCCTGCCAGCTCGTGCACATTACTTTGGCCCAAGCACATCCATCGTGCCCACACCAAATGGTGGGGTTTCAGTTTACACCTGCTGGAAACCGAACGCTTTCATCCCCAGGAGGTAGCTGTGAGCTCCAGTCCCGCAGCTTTCCTCTGTATAAGCAATTCCTGGATTCACTTTTCATGCAAATAACTCCCTGGGCACCTCAGGCACTTTAAAAAAAAAAAAGTGCAAGATGCTATTAAAAATTGACCATACAGCCATCTCTGTTGCACAGCTCAGACTCCTGAGCTGGAAATAAAAAAGGCAGGCACGAGTGTGAGCTGCACTTGGATGCTGGCAGCCTGACAGTGAGCCGGCCGCAATAATGTTTCAGTCTCTCCACTTCAGTTTTTTCCTGATCTGCAAGACTCACTGGAAAACTTTAAGCCTCAACTTTTACCTTCTGGTTGCAAACTTGTGGCCTCCAGCTCCACGCTCCGACTGGATGGTGCTCAAACCACGATCGCAAAGGCACATCGCCGATGAACTGAGGAGCCAGGCCTACCAGAGCAGGAAAAATAACTAGCAGGGTTTTGCCGAGAGACCGAGCTCTCCCTGACTCATTCCTGATAAGAAAATAAATGGCAAGCGAAGTCGTCAAAAGGCGCTTCTGCACAGGTCGGAGTTTTGTTCAGCATTGGCTGCAACCCACTGCTGTGCGATGCACTGGCAACCGAGAGAAAATAGATTATGGACCAAACTGTGTATGTAAAATAAATCGTCCGACATAAGCTAACGACGTAGTCTCAAGCCAAGAGGCTTGAAACTGTTTTACAAAGGCAACCTATCTTGATCTCTGCCAACTGCAGAGTCCTCCTGCTCTTGTTTCTTCCAATAAAACCTATTTTGCAGGTGCAATTATTCGGTGGCTGGGGTCAACCCAATGCTCTGAAGGATGAAGGTAAGGTAATGGACTGTATTCATCTTAGTATTTCTTTCGCAGCTCTCTGGGTTCATAAATACAAGATAACATATTATCGCAGGAGGCCAATATTTACCAAGGTATCAGCCGAAGGGAGAGGATTTCTAAATGCCTGGGGATGCTGTGCTGAGAGCGGGAGCGCTGGGGAGCCCCACGATAAGATGCCAGCATCAGTGAGACACTGGGCACAGAGTCTGGCTGTCGGGGCCTGATCCAGATCCCATGGGATGTGCTAACAAAAGGGCTCAGGAGGCCGGTGGGAATATGGGCACTACATGCAGGCTGGGACTAAGCTAATCTGGGACAACCCCTGCATCCTTACTGCAGGACTTCAGAGGATTTGTTTTCAGGCACCGAATTCCCTTTTGCCGTCAAGAACAGGGGTTTGAAGAGCAGCATCCCAGGGGATGTTTTGTCTCCTGGCCACCGGTGACACGCAGGCACTGCAGCCCCCTCAAACGAGCCCCCCTCATTAATCACGCTGCCCCAAATCATCCCTCAGGCTGAATTTAGCTGCCCGCTCCGCTGCTTACCATCTGTGTTTGATATTGCCCTTCGCCTCCCGCGCGAACAGGGCCAGGCGAGGTTTCTGACGTCTCACGGCTCTCAGATTAATTGCACGGTGACGAGGGCTGCATCCCCACCAGGCGGTTCGGGACACAACAGCGGCGCTGAGCTCCACAGGGACTGGCAGAACAAATGTCAGCATAGAGCCGTAAGGCCGGCGTGGAAATCAAGAGCATTTGTAGGGTTGGGAAAAAGACTACACGTGCAATATCTGTATTCATCATATGTCCCTGTATGTAGTGTTGAATTGGACCTATAGAAAAAAAAATTTTTTGCTAGTTTTGGAGAAAACTGCAGATTTCCAAAACAGTTTCAGCTCAGAAAAGGAGGTTTTTACAAACCGTAAGGCGTTTCGGCAAAGGTCTCGTTGGGGAGCCCTCGCCTAGCGCTGGGAGCCAGGCGCCCATCCCCGTGGTGGCAGGGAAGCCGTCTGGGGTAGTGGCAATGCCAGACTTTTCCCCTGGCTGGGGGCGTTCGCCGCACCCCTGGGAGATTTCCCACCGGGAAAGGAAGGTTCAGAAATGCTTTAGAAGTACAAAAAGGGATTATAGCACCCAATCCCTGCATTTAGTGTGAGCAGCTCTTCAACGTATACTCATTGCCTCTCTTCGTAAAATTCTTGGCATTCCCAGTGTCGTCTTTTTCCTATAGCTCCATTCAAAACCCATAAAAAGCTCAGGGACATTTCTAAACCGAGAGATAACAGACCACGCTGCCTAATTGAGACCAATAAAGTGCTCTGCTCCAAGGTTTCCTTGGCGGCTTCTCTCCTGGCAGACAAATCTCAGTCTTCAGCTAACCCCGAAAAAGGTCAGCCAAGCCATCAAACGTTTCGAAGCACAATTAAGACCCCAAATGAGAGAAGTTAAAGTTTAACACTGAAACTTCCCTGCCAGTTGATGCTCATCAATTACGAGGGTCACTTGAAATACGCTCAGCAGAACCACCAGATGTGTCAGAAACCTGTCTCTGCTGACAGGCATTAGGAAATTCTTTGGTGAGGCAAACAACCTTGCTATAATAATATGACTGCTGCTATTAGAGGGGGGAAAAAAAAAAAAAAGCAATTCAGGCTGCAGCTGACAGTTAGAGACAGAAGCTGCTTTGAGTCTGAAGAACTTGAAGTTGATGTGTTTTGATGCCCTTAAAACAATCCGTCTCCCATACAGGTGTGGTCGTTCAGAAGAAGTCAGAAATCAACTCTCCATCTCAGGAATATAGCATTTCAGGATAAATCAAAGACCCAAGGGGGGGGAAAAGTCCACAAAATAGTCTAATTCAAAAATACCAAGTAATTTCTTTCTAATTAAGCTGAAATTTTATATAGATAATCCTATTTCCCTACCTTATGAATTCTTCAGTGCAACATCCTATACTTAAGGTTGAAATAAAAAGAAGCACAAAGTTAAAACTAAATTAATGGAAGTTCAAGCGAAGCACTTCAACATCAAAATGAACAGGTAGCAAATAAAGATTTCATGTTTGACATTCTTCTGTCCACTGCTGATCTGACACATTCCTGCATTGTGTTTTATTTGAACAAATCCCATCTTTTCCAACAGCAAAATGTTTCATGGGAATCTCTCTTCACTGCCATCCTACCCACGCCTGGCTAGACTTTCTTTCAGAGGAAGGACACTGTGGTGTTGATATGAATTTCATATCAGTGAAGTTATTACCAGAAAAAAAGGGGAAAAAGGAATGCATCTAATATCTCCAGTACCTTTCCTACCAAGTTGCCACAGCGAGAACTGTCTTCCATTAAAAAACCAAGGATTTCCCCAGATCAGCCAAGGAAGATATTTCAGGATTAAACAAGACATCCAGGCTTGCTCTGACCTTAGCTCCATTTTCCCTAAGTCTCTGAAGCTGAGGAAGTCAGATAAGGAGTTGCACTTCTCATGCATCCAAAATACATCAATTATTGGCCTGGTTCTGGGCAGCTGAAGATCAGCAGGATTATTCGCAGCTCACTGAAAATGTGCCAGGAGACTATACTGTCATCATTTATGGCTGCCTACCTGCTTACCATGGCTATACCTCCATCTCCTTCATGCTGGAAGAGTCACCAGATCAAGGGTAGATCTGATCTTGGAGGGGGATGACCCAGATGCCAAGAAAGATGCCCATAAGCTCTATTTACTCCCAAAATTGTTTCTGATAGTATGACTTCCCCTGGGGTGTGATCTCATGGGAAAGAGGCCCGAAAGGACTTCTTGATAGTTTCTAATAAACCTCCTGTTCGGAGAAGCTCAGACACCTGCTTACGGCCCCACACAGCCACAAAAACATACGCTGCAAGACAGAGCTGTCACTCTCCAAATTTAGGATCAACCGGAGACTCTGAGTCTTCCAGAGGTTTGATGCATCTTCTATAAAGTCCCACCATGGCTAGTAAGTGGAGCCTGACATGGAAGAAGGCTGTCGACCCGTCCTGCCAGGACCAGGCTGAAACGTAGAGGTGTTGGGGTTATGCAAGTTTGTGTGCAGGCACGTAAAGGTCTTATTCAGGCAGGTCAGTGTTCTAGCTACTGTAAAACATATGCTACAACGGGGCTGTTATCTGACGTAGAACCCAGGTATGTGGGATGCTGAGGAGCCCCTGGAGAGGGGCGGCTGTGGCACATGGTGCTCTTCTCCGCAGCCTCTCTTGCCTGCGTGGGGTGTTCGGTGGGGAATGAGGAAGGGTGAGGAAAAGGGTGAAGGGAGACTTGAAATTAGGGACAGTCAGTCTGATAGCGGCAGGACAAACCCAGCTTCAGGCTTTTCTTCTTCTAGCTAAAGAAATGGCATTAAAAAAAAAAAAAATCACCAGCAACCATGCCAAAAAACCCCACTAAAAAACCAACAGTGAAGCCAAAAACAAATACGAGTTTTACTGACACCATTTCTATTGATGGAACATTGGCAAAACACCGTTGAAGACAATTGAGTTTGGCAAGACAAAAATCTGGCTAATTTATTTCATGTTCTCCCATATATATTGAAAATAAAAAATTTCTCAGCTCAAATGCCACCTTGACACATTAGCTATCTACTTTCATTATTTCATCTTCATTTTTGGTGTAGGTTATGAATGTATAATCTAAGTCATAACATAAAGGTTTCTCCATGGTAGTAAGAGGTGACATTATAAGACATTACACCACAGTTTATAATGCCAGTGGAATAATTTTGCATCAAGGGTTACAACAAAATTCTTGATAGAGAAAGATGTTATGGGAAGTAATTACTTCCCCCCCCACTAGCTATTAAACTTTAATAACTAAGGTATGATTTCAGGTTTCCTAAAAGACAGCCTGGCACCGAAAGTTTCTGTAATTCCTATATTGTAGTGGCCAGAATGAAACAAAAGTATCTAGAACGTATTCACTACTTCACTTAGACAAGAGATGCAAAACAAATCCAAAATGGGTTGTTCCATGGCAGACCGAAATAAATCCTTGCGCTTGAGCTTAGATCTCAGACACCAAATCTCATCGGAGGGGCAGCCCGTCCACTGCCTAATCCCATAAATATAGTTATTTCGACTAGAAACTGCAAGTGACATGTAACAGCAGAAATAGGGAGATAAATCTAGGATACACTTAATGGATTATATAAAAGTGAGTGACAAATGCCCTATAATTATTCCAGGCAATTGAGCTGGTTTCTCAGCTGATTTTAAAGACTTTGCTACCTCCTCTGGAGAAATAAGTACAGCCAACTATCAGTATATACATTTTTTTTAATAGCCCGCTCGATGTGGCTCCCAGCCCGCGCTATAGGCTTGCCTTTCTGCTTCTGCCAGCTCCTCAGCAGGGCACAGCAGGAGCAAGGCGAGGGAATTCTGTCACGTTGCGTCTGGGAAGTCCGATAAACCTTTCTCAGGAAAGCGTCTGCACCAGAGCAATTTGGCTTCCCTCGTTATCGTACCTGGGAACGCCAGGGGCACCTGGAGAAATAACGCGCGAGTTCATAGTCACCTTGCTGGTTTCTGCAGGTGGAAATACCTGACAAGTATTTTTTGTTTGTTTGTTCGGGGTTTTTTTTCCTTTGTTTTTACAGACATTTAAGTTGGTAAATCTTGGGCCTGAGTGTGAATTTCAAATGGTCTTTTATGGTCTGGGGTCTTGCAGGGACAGAAGAACTTGTGGTTTTATGCGATCTAGCCACTAAAACCCGACCTACAAACGTAGCCTTGCAAACCCCACTGCATTTTTGCTCTCCCTTGGCCGACTTAGCTGTGCCGGTCTGCACTGTTCATCTTGCAGATGACTGAAAAAAAAATATCTCATTAAGCATAAAAAAAGGGGAAGGGGGTAAGGGCATGAGGGGGCAGTGGTACTGAAGCAAACCAGAGCTTTCTTCTGCCATGTTACAATGGCCTTGGAATTACTATTAAAGAAGAAAAAAAAATATTAAATGCCAGTTAAAAATCAGCAGCCCTGGTTTAAGGAGATATCTGCACACAGGCTGCCAGAAAACTGGCGGTGCCTGAGCCTCGGATGAGTTAAAGGCGCTGGGGAACGGGAAGGAGTGTGGGGAGGAGGAACCGGCTCTGGAGGGAAAGGCAAACTTGTCCCCACCTGAAAGAGAGCACCTGAGACCCTGCCCGTAAGCACCCTCTTGCATTACATCGCCCGAGCAGGAATCCTCCTTCAGAACAATAAAACAATGAAGGCAAAGAAAAAAAAACAAAAAAGCAGCATAAGGAACAGGAAAGGAAGGCAAGAAAAGCATTTTAAGCAGACTTTGCACAGGCTTCTGTATTTGTAGTGGGAAAAAAGGATCAAATCTAGGGGCATAACTGTAGTTGAAGGGGTTGGGTGGTTTTGGTTGGGTGGTTGGTTGGTGTGTAGGGTTTTTTGGTTTTTTTTTGAAGGGCAGCTTAAGGAGCAAAGCTGGGGAGAGGAGACCTGCTGCCAGGATTGTTAATTCCTGAAAGTTTTGGTCCCTGGCACTGTGGGTCTTTGAGATTCTTTGGAAGCGTTTGCTGGAAGTCATCGTTAGTACAGATCATCATAGACAGAAGGAAATAAATCTAATGACCTGTATAATAATAAAGGCATAAAATGCTAAGTAACATGTTTTGCAGTGAATAATGGCTCTGCTGCTAGCAGAGTCCATCAGCTGGCAACAACTGAGAGGGGGAAACCCCTGGCCCATCAGAGATCTGTAGGCTGCCTCTGGACCATCAGCATGAGACTGCTATGGAAAAGGCAAAAGCATCTCCACAAGGGATCAGGAGACCCTTTTTGGGAGGAGATGGGAGGGAAGCGAGTGTCCCGGTGAGGGATCACTTTAAGGAGTTGCTTCTATCAGCTGGTGTTTAGCTCAGCTTCTTCTGTGTGAAGGAGAAGTGAAGATTGGCAACGGCACAAGAGCAAGTCAGTCTAGATGGCCACAACTATGGTAAGTTTGAACTTAGAAACAGATTAGAGAACCATCAGCGACATCTATTTATGGAGCAGCTCTCCAAGAGCGGAATAACACAGGCCAGAAGAGGTGCCAGCTTCTTACATGGGGCTTGACGCAGCTACGCAAGGAGTTGCTTGATGGAGACTGACTGCAAGGTCCTCAGCTCAGAGGAGTCGTGTCCTCCCAGGCTGGGCAGGGGAACACGTTGTTTGCTTATTTTGAAACCAGCAAGATGCTTCGGGATGTGCTAATCTCTACGCCTGGGAATAATAAGCATCAATTAACATAGTCCAAGTTTAAGATAAGGGTTACGCGTTTTGTGGCTGGGTTCTGCATATCTTCACCCGCCACTCAGATACGAGACCTGCTAAAGATATCCCCAGATTTTACAAGCCTTCCAAACCTTTTCCCATATGCTTCCCCACACTAAATGCTTCAGGGGAACAACATCTACAGCAAACTGCCCCAGGATCGGGCCCTGCTTATTTGCACCTCCAAACACCGACGTTGTTATATTGCCACCTCCCCGAGGGCTGACCGCTGGCAAACCGGGACCAACATTGTGATGTTCCTACAGCTGGGGTGACAATAATGAAGAAATGGCTGCTCTGGAGCACGCATCCAAGACACATTTTTAATCAGTTGGGTGCTATTGTGGGAGAGGCATCTGCTAGCCCTGTTGTACTCCTGGTTTCCAAAAGGACTCCTATTTTCTTAGCTGCTTGAGCCAAGTTAGTAACATACCAGAGGCACGGCAAAGCAGGTTTGTTCTCTTTTTTGCATTCACATGGGAAAAGAGCTAAGCCTTTCCTCTTGGCTGGTGTGTTCAGCCGTGGGCGAGACAGCCAGGAGAGCTGGTTGGGGATACCAGACCAGCTTTAAGTCCCTTGTTGATCAACTGGCATATAAGAACAAGGCTGCAAAATGAGAGAAAGTCTGCCTTTCTGTTGGCCATCAGCTAGTTCTAGCTAGGGTGGACTCCAACCAGTTCCAGCTTTTGAGCCAACACAATGCATGAACCCAGATTTAGTTATCGAGGCCCGAGACTGCCAGTCCTTGCAGACATGCTGCGCCTCTGGTTCACATCCCGCCCCTGGGCTGGCCTCCACAGGGATTTTACTGTGAAGTTTGCAGTGTTTCAGAAAAAGCCTCTGACACATGGGGCCACCAGCACCCAAACCCCCACACTGTGAGGCATCAGCAAGCGCTGGGCTGAAACAGAAGTGAGACAACTGGGTGGCTTTAAAAAAAAAGAAAAAAATTGAAATGAGTGAGAAGTGGAATATTATCAGTTGCCGTTGCTCAAAAAATTTCAAATTTTCCCAGTATTTTGTTAAGCATCCCAAGGGGCAATGGCAGACACCGGGTTGGTAACTGTAAGGACTTGCCCAAGGTGTTGGGTGAAGGGTGACCCCTCGATGGCACCCCCTGAGCAAGGGGAGGGGGTTCCAGCCCTCGATGGCCATTTTCTGGGTTAGAGCCAGGTTGTGGTTAACAGCTTTGCCTCTGCAGGTCTGATGAACAGTCTGACCCTGCAACTCCCTTCCAAACCAGATCAGTAAGGATGGCACTCAGACTCATGGAAAAAAAACCTTTGGTTTTTTTTTTTTTCCCCTTTACACCCTGTATTTAAGTGTGCTCTATTACTGTATTTTAACAAGAGGAATTTCAAAAGTAATATTCTTTCAAAACAGTAAGAGATAATGTGTAGGTTTGGTTTACTTGTTGTTTGACCGCCCCCACTCTGGCATCCCAGTACAACCAGCTCCCAGTCGGCAGAGACCTTCATCTCCCAGCCCGTCTCCCCAGCCACCCGCATTTCATGATAGCAAGTACACAAACTTTCACTGATCCAGAGCCAAACCATAGTATTTATATTATACCCATAATGTTGCCCAGTTGTCCTGGTTTCGGCTGGGATGGAGTTGATTTTTTTTCCTATTAACTGGTACAGTGCTGTGCTTTGGATGTAGTGTGAGAATAACGTTGACGACACACTGATGTTTTGGTTATTGCTAGGTAATGTTTATGTAGTCAAGGACTTTTCGTCTTCCCATGCCCTGCCAGGTGTGTAGGGGGCTGGGAGGGAGCGTGGCCATGACGCCTGGCCCAGCTGGCCAATGGGCTATTCCATACCATATGACATCATGCTCAGCATATAAGGCTGGGCAAACAAGAAGGAGGGGGGGATGTTCGGAGTGATGGCGTTTGTCTTCCCAAGTCACCGGTTACGCGGATGGAGCCCTGCTTTCCTGGAGATGGCTGAACCCCTGCCTGCCCATGGGAAGCAGTGAATGAATTCCTTGTTTTGCTTTGCTTGCGTGCGCGGCTTTTGCTTTCCCTGTTAAACTGTCTTTATCTCAACCCACGAGTTCCCTCACTTTTACCCTTCTGATTCTCTCCCCCATCCCATGGGGGGAGTGAGCGAGCGGCTGGGTGGGGCTCAGTTGCCAGCTGGGGTTAAACCACGACACCAGTCCATAACATTACTGGACAGTCGAGGTCCAGCAGGAAGACCCAAGGCTGGTGTCTCAGGGCGCGTTGGGCCGCGTTGCTTTAGGCACTAGATGTCAGTGTTCCACCTGCACTGACAGAAATTTCCACTCACGGCGAATGAAGAGTTACTAATAAATAAATGAATAGAAGTATAAAGCACCTTCAGTACCGAGGTCCCATCGAAACAGCAGCAAACTCTCCTTCTCTCAGGTGGTCAAAGGGTTTCCAAAAGAGAGTCCTGCTTTCCCCCCTCCCCAGTTTGCTGATGTGCAGGAACAGTAGTTTATAGAAGGGGAGCTGAGTCAGATGCATGACCCTAAAGGTACCTGTCAATATTATCTACAGTTAAAAATACACCTGTGTTTGCCAAGAGCTGCTTAACAAACTTAGCCAAGAATTTTTAATAGAAGGAAAGAAACAGACCTATTTCTTTGAAACCTTTTTCCTGCACTGTATAACATTCCTCAAAGTTTTGATGTGGAAAAAAAAAACTGGATAATTTTTTAGCTATATGAAAAAGTTTCATATTTTTGTCAAAAGTTTTTAAGTTCAGGTAAGAAAATGGGTTCAAACACATCGACACCATTAACTGAAGCTGGTATCTTCAACATTTAGTTCATGCAAATAGAACAGCCACCTTTCATTTAGATTTGAATTAGAAAACCAAAGATTTTTCAAATCAATTGATTAAGAAAAATGCAACCCAGGTGTATTGTATCCCATCATCACCTCAGTATCAGTTTAGCAATACATTACATGCTGTAAAATACAGTCCCATCCCTTCTCCTTGTGCACACATGGGCTGTTTGTGCAACGCACTCTTAAAGGAACTTGGATTTTAAAAATCTGGGGGAAAGTAAGGGGCAGGGGGGAGGAGAATAGCTCTTAAACAAGCCTTTTGCTTCCATCTCAGCACAAAAGAAAATACTCCAGCATTACCAAACTTGCACTGTTAACTCAAAACCTAATGACTCCTTATACTTTTCAATTAATATATCAGCACACCTGCTACCCTGCCTCCCACATACTTGGTGGCGTGTCCCACCTTCGCCTGGCGAAGGCCTTGGCTGGGATTTATAGCGGTGACAGGCAGGAGAGGGACTGCATTAACCCTGCTGCCTGCCTGCCTAGAGCCATGGCCTCCGCCTGCCTGCAAACCTGGTGAAAGGCAACGTCGTCTTTAGTTTTCTGGAAGTTCAGGCAGGATTTTGAAGCTGACGTGAGCTTCTGTTCACAGACAAAGCAGGAGCCCGTGCACCCACGAGCCCCGCAGAGCTGGGGTGTGGATCTACCGAGACCTTCTCCCATATGGCGAGGATGCCAGGGAGACTCTCACAGCCCTGTGTTTTCTGCTAAGCGTGTTGCTGTGAGCCAGCATCAGAGATGGTACCTTGGGACCCGAAAGCGGGATGGCTGCATATATTTGGGTTATATTTTTTAAGTCCAAAGTTGAAAAATCTTATTAAAATGAAGCTGTTGGCTACTGATGCACACTCACTGTGAGGTTACTACTTAATTACAGTTTCCTTGCAGATCATCCCATGCGTTACACCAGTTAAAATTACGTCCTCCTGAAATAAAATCTTTCAGTCCTTGAAGAGGAGCATTTCCGAAATAAAAGTTGTAGCAAGCTGCCATGCAGACTATTGGCTTGACTGGGGCTGAACTTCAGCACAAAACCAGTTTAAATTAACCCCTGCAACCTCCTGAGATACCAATAACCACAGGAATTAGCAGATCTCCTTGCCTTCCAGGTGGTCCTGTCTCTGATGTATCACCTTCCTGCTCCCCTCCCCAAATCCTTTTTGTTCCCACTCTCCCCCCAACACAGGGCTAAAGGAGAGACCTCTCCACTCCCTCTTTGACCATCAAAGGTGTTCCATGCTGGATAACCACAACGCATCATCATTTGCCATTCAGAGTACTCCTAAGTTAGAAAAAACAAAGTGCCTATTAGTGAGAAGCAAACAAAAAAATACTGAAAGATGAACACCTGCAAATTTTAAAGGCAGGTTCCATGTTATCTTTTGTCCACCAGCATGCGTAGGCTCTATCTCGCTTTGCATGTGTTGATTGAATGAGAAATTGTGTGCCATCGAGTAGGTATTACGCAAAATAAATAAATCCTCCCTTTTTTTTTTTTTTTCCAGGCTACCTATGCATTAAGCTCAATATGGAATTTCAAATATGTGGTGCTAGTTGTACTCAACAGCAGCGTACAGGCCTCGGGGGAAAGGTAGGGAAGCACCTTTGCTGCAGAAAGATCTATGTTAATCTTGTTATGTCACTACTCAGAAACGAAGTGTTGCAAAGGTTGTACAGATTCCAAGCAAATATGGAAAATCATAAAACTTTACTGAAAGGACAGAGATATACTCATATTTGAAATTAAATCTAAGGCTAAGCTGTCCTCTAGAAGAATATATCAAGGACCTTTGCACTTCAGAGGTAGCTGGTAGTGATACAGCCAAATACAATGCTACATTTATGGCTTATTTTTAGACAAAGTCTGGCCAAAAGGGGGGAAAAAAAATATCCTATTTTCTGGTCTACTTCCTGAAGAATAAAAAAAACCCCCAAAAACCAAACTATCAGTGACCATCTAATGATCCATCCCGTCTCAAATGGTGAAAAGTCATTAGTGTTCCTCCAGCCTGATGAATCCAGGCCTTGAATCAGTGTAGTATGAACAATTCAAAGCAAATCTAATCGCTCTGGGCTACATTATATCCCGACACACGCTGAGGAAGATTGGCTTCCGTTACTCACTCTTAGCAGAGGGGTTTTTCGGGGAGGAAAGCATATGCCGGGCAGACCCTGGACCAGCAGGACAGGGCGTAAACAGGGAAACAGCAATCACTTCCCTTCTTAACATGGGATTTAAAAAGCTTTTGACGCAACAAAGCAACACAAAGAAATAGATGAACGCCCTGGGGAGCACGCTGTATCGTGGCTTTTGGAGCCTGATGTCCCCACAGCGGGTGACCAGAGATCTCTCCCAGACGCCTTTTGTTCTGCTGCTTTAACAATGGCTCAAAGGGTCCCTATTAATACAGGTTTGAAGGGAAGATAACATAAACTGACATTTCAACCGTTGTATTGGCTGGAAGCAATAAATCAAACAATCAACCATAAATCAACTGTATTTCATAGGACAAAATATCAATTTGTTGTGGTGAAATCCAGTCTCCACGGAAAAGTCAAGCCAGCTTACCGGGAGAGAAAGGAGAGCCAGCAGACAGATACTGCAACAGTTTAACAATCCACAACCAGCTTATTTTTAAACCGTGTCAGGAGCACTTGTCAGCACCTAGTGTGTGGTTTGCTACGGCCACAACTCCCACCCACGTGAAAAAAGGCACGATCGGAACAAAGTGCTGCTGAAGCAAACCTGTGACTGTGCCAACCTTCCACTTTTTCAAGCAAAGCACCCAAACCTCTGAAGTCTTACAAATAAGCCATCAGCCATGCTCCTTTGGTTTTGCAGCCGCTGCTACCAGGCAAGGCAGAACTAATCCACGTATGGCAGGCTGCTCACTCATCATAAGCTTTTCCATATAGTCAGGCTAGTTTGGACAGGATAAATTGATCAAGAGCCCTCAGCCACCCCAATACTGTCTAAAGACATTGTTCGCAAAAAGGTCTCCTAGTTTGGAGACCACCAAAGCATAGAAGCAATAAAAGCTGGTAAGCCCTCCGTATCAGAGGCAAGTAGAAATCAGTGTTGCTCTGTGCAACTCAAGTTATGCCAGTGTAAAAACATGTGTAGATCAGCCCCAAGGTTTTATTCCTTCTTTTTAAAGCATTGCTCACGATTCAGTTAAAGTCTCCAGCAAATAGAAAGTATTTGTGTTCTTGCCCGGTCCCCGGGAAATCAGTGACAGTTTTGCCATTGATTTTAATGCCAGAACAATTATTGTGAGACTCAGTGGGCTAGTTAAGCAATGGGTTCTCAATCATCTCACATAAGACCATTAACAGCTGTAATTTCAGCCAATTGCTACATATTTGCAAGTGTTTTATGTTTATATTTTAACTGTAAATCTTCTCCCCCTTTCTATCGCATTCAACAGCATCTCTATGGTGGTACATCAGAAAAGAGCCGCGTGCCACGTAGCCACATCTAATTAACACTAGATGAGCAGCCAATTTTCCATCTGCACAATAGCGAGAGAAATATATTCTCATGTTGTTACACATTTCTGCTGAAGAACCCCGCGCCAACACCACCGATAAGACTGCAGAGGTAAGGGATGCTGAGTCAGGAACGGCTGGTGCGGGCTTAAAATGGGGTGGGAATGGGACAGCTTTTGAGGCTGAGCAAAAAACCAGTATTTGGAAAGTTGTTTTGACTTCATATTCAGTCACCAATTGACTGCAAGGGTCTGATATTTTCCTATTGATTTCCGTATCAGCTCACCCTCCTCTTCTGTTCACTCTTTTATCACTCATCCACTCTTGGACCTTCAACTATTCATGTAATCAGCTACATTTTAAGACTTGCACATAGACAATTTTACTCTGAAGCAGTTCTGGGTTTGGACGAATTTTCAACCATTTGAATGGGACAAAACAGGGATGCAAAAGTCTGTTCAGTATTTGGAGAAATATTGTTGTCCCATTCCCACATATGTATGCCCAAAGCAGCCTGGGAACCTGGCCACCTAGCTCTCCTCCCTGGGAAGAATTAAAACCAGTTTCTTAGAGCATCCTATTGTCATCCATCAGTTTACTACCAACTATCACCCATCAACTCTAAGAAAGCCATGAAGTTTCTCATTTCCCATGTCTTAAGCATTAGCGATTTCAGGGATCAAATTCAGCATTTTCTGGATTCTCCATATGGATCTGTAACTCCTGGGCTGAGCAGGGAGCATTTCCTCACACTTGTCACACAACCACTGCAAGGCACGTGCAGCAAACCCATCCTGTGGCCATCGGCCCTTGCAGAAAACTCATGAATTTGATAAAAACACTTTCTACTTGGCAGTCCTCCAAACGCCCTGCCACAGAGGGCGATAAACAGGAAAAAGCTGTTATAAAAGAATAAGCAGGTGAGCTTTGCCAGGGAACAGTCTTTGGTCCCTTTTGGTGTCCAGGGGCAGACAATCTGCTAATGGACCTCACAGAGCTGCACATCAGAGTCCTACATTGAAGGCAAATGTTTTTTGGGGTTTCTTGCATGGACAACCCTGACAGGGTTTCGTCAGCCATGGCAGACTATATTGTGAGCTACGATTAACTTTGAATAAAACAGAATGGATAATTTCATGCCCCGTTAAATTAATAATGTCTTTCTGCATTGCTGGACTTGGGCAATGTTGTTCTCATCACTGCTCAGCTTTCCACAACTTCGTCTCCATTACAGTAGAGCAGTATTTATTCAATACAAATGTTCTGCTCATCAAAGCGCCGACTGAGGAATGTCAGATCTTGTCTCCTCAGATGCCATAAGGGGCCCAGTAAGTTATCTAAACACTTCCAGAAAGCATCGCATCGCAACACACCACAAATCGCAGCATTACGAACAGGCACCCAAGGTGCTCTTATCCATAAGCTCCCAGCCCTGTTGGAAGCCCCACCACGGTGTCTCTATAAGATCTGATATGAGCTTGCTTCCCCTGACACCATTAAGCCACAACACACTATTTCTGCCCACCTTTGAGGCTGACAGAAGAGAAACCTGTATTCCCATAGCATAAGAAAGACCTTGTACCAGGTACGGAGATGTTTCCTCTTCCATAGCTGCACCTTCTGAACCGGCTGCCGAGAAAAGTCCGTATCAGCTCACCCTCCTCTGCTGGAGGTGCCCCTACGGGAGGGCAGAAGTGTTTTAAGAGGTGAAGGACCCACATTTCAGAAGGTACCTCTTCTTAGCCTTGAGGATCATATACAAAGAGACAGAAAGCCTTAGATCACAGCCAAGAAAAGGCACACAGCCAGGTGCTCCAGCTTAAAACTCACACAGACAAGCAAGAACGAATTAACAACCCCACTTTCTCCTTTTATCCACACATAATCTTTCCCATTAGGTAATTTCCAACCCACTTTCACCTGCAACCAGCTCCCAGTCAGGAGTCCTGGCCTCTCCTCCTCTTCTCCTGCCAGAGGAGGTCTCCCATCACCTTAGAAACACTTAGAATCATTTAGGTTGGAAAAAACCCTTGAGACCATCGAGTCCAACCATTAACCTAACACTGCCAAGTCCACCACTAAAACATATCCCTAAGCGCCGTGTCTACATGTCTTGTGGCATGGCAGGGCAGCCAGGCCCACATGAAGTCTCCTGAAGCCAGGGACACATACCACCGGAGCTTTCATGGTCTCCTTGTCTCACCCTGGGGAGAATGGCACTCCAAGAGATTTAATGGGGCAGACAACATACCTCTGGGAGAGTAAGAAAAAAGCTGTTCAAAAGAGAAGGCAGAAAGAAGAAATCCTTGAGAAAGTCATTTCCTGAAATAGCAGAATTGATCAGCTGCAAATGCGGCTTCTTCAGCATAAAAAGTTTCAGTGGGAAGGCTGTCGGCCCTGCTTTGGGCTTGAAGAAACTCTCCAGCAGCTCTACAAGGGGCTCAGGAGCACTCTCGGGAGGAAAGCATGTGGTTTTTCTGAATGCCTGAAAGGGAAGGCAGCTGCAACCTATTTAAACCACATAAGCAGCTCTCAGCATCCTTGGCGGGGAGCCAGGAGTGCCTCTCTGGCAGGTAACTGCACCTGAGAAATTTCTCAAGACTCACAGGGAAATGCCACAGAAAATGTAGGGTCTTGATCCCAGGAAAATTAACCCATCCATTTTGTTTGCTAGAACAATGTACAGTGAAGGGAGTTTCCCATAAATCTTGTGCCTTGCTACTGAGTCAGCTGATGTCAGCAAGTGTTACCAGCCTTTGCTCCTCAGCGCGCGTTGGGACCCAAACTCAGCCACAAATCTCCTCCGGTCCCGCCCTGTGCTCAGTTCCCTTGGAAAATGGGAGTAAGATTTCGAAAATGAGGTTTACAGTTTCTCCCACAGTTGCCCCTTTCCCTTTATACAAACGGCTTAAAACATGTTTCTGAGAATGTTTGTAAGAAGAGACATCACATGTCCTGAGAGCAAAAACAGTTCCTAAGGTTTCCTATTAAATAATGATGGCAACAGCTCCCATACCAGAAAGCACAAGCCAGTTTCTTGCTACTTCAAACCAACTTTTATCTTCTTTTTTTTTTTTTTGCCTTGTGTAGACAAGCATGTTATTAAGTGTGTATTTACAGACTTGGGAACCTCATCATGGTGTTTTGTCCCATCATTGAGCTAGTTTTTAGTTGAAAATATTAATCAAAAAATGCTTCCTCACTGTAGCCGTATAGTTCACATCTGAATAGCAACTAGTTTCATGCCTGAAAGTTGTTTCAAGTCTCCTTTTCGTTTTTGAAGGTGATTTTCTAGTTCTTTGGAATTAGAAAAAGAAAATTAGGAAGCTCTCCCTTCTTAAAAGTTTTTTAATGAAAAAAATGTTCCTGGTGTGATAGATGGGTCAGATGAGCAGCCATGCCGGCAGAGCAGCGAGGCAGCACTGACCCTCGGCTATCCTGGGCTCCCTCCGGCCACAGCACCCTGTTGGCATCTCCTCCCTCTTCTCCTGCTCCTCCAGTACCGCAGCAGGTTGGGGATCAGCCGCCTCCGTATCTCCCCTCCACACCCCACCACCACACCCAGGCAGCTCTCGTTCTTCTTGTTAGAAAGCTTTTCTTTGTCCTTCCAGGTTGCGTTTCCCTTCCGCCGAGAAGATACGCGTGTAAGCTGGCCTGTCTCATCTCTGTGTTCAACCAGAATTTCACATCTGAACCCTGACAGTCAAATTGAAAACCTCATGTCCTCTTCCCGCTCCCAAAGTCAATGTGCCCGTGAAACCTCGCAGGAGCCGAGCTGGCTTTTAGCACAGTCATGAAATGCTCTGGGAAGAGCTTCCAGAGGCAGAGCACACAACTGAGAATATAATTCTTCTTTGAGAGCCTCTCCCTCCATCCAAAGTGGATAACCTATCTTGTCAGAGTCCGAGGACAAACATTTTTCCCTCCAAGAGCGTGGACATTCGTTGCCAGTAACAAATATATGGACCTGCTGGCAGGCAACCATATAAATTACTATTATAGCAGCATCCCATACATCCCTTGTAATAGAGGCTCTCAAAAAGGCTTTGTTTTTTACATCATTTCACACCATCTGACATAAGAGTCATTCCTGGTGCTATTTTTAGTAAACTAATCTGTGTTTGGAGGCAATTTTTCCCTTCAAATATTTCTAGGTGTTTGATAACTGACACAGCCCCCACAAGCTAATCATTTGTCATCCTTCACTAGAGAAGGTCACTTATGTCCATTTTAGCACCTCCCAGTACTTGACTGTCATGAAGAAGTGATGGTTCTTCTTGAAGTTCAGCAAATAAGTTGGCATTAAGTTTCCAGGACCAATTATTCCAGTCTCTTGGTTTCATATTGGGTTACAAGAAAGCAAGAGCTCCTGGTTGGGCTTTGGAGCACGCCAAGGTGCCAAGGTGCAGGATGAGTCTGGGAAACCAGACTCTCCTGGATCCATGTCAGACAGAGCCGTCTAGTTCATCTGCTAGGGTCTTTGTCACACCGCTAGGATTCATGCCTCAAAACATTTTCTCGTTTCTGTAAGTACTGCAGCGAACGAAAACAGACTAATGCAGGAATTCAGCAGTACCTGGTTCATAACAAGGAAATGGGGCATGGCTGGGTTGGGTCCATGTTTATCCTCTCAACCAAAGCGTGCCACACACTTAGAGGAGAGTTTCTCACTTGACATCACTTGGTAGTCAAAAAGCACTAGGAAGGTTAGCGAAAATGTTTGCCATGGCCTCTGCAACATCTGTTCCTCAGGAGCAGAGTTCCTCCACTGGGTCATTACGTGGCACTAACTCCCAGGAGAGTTAGGGTTTCTCCAAATGCCAAGTCTTGTGTTGACCACGAGGAGCTCTTCTCAGGGGAAATTTGGTACCCCATGAGGCCAGGAGGTTTGCAATTACACAGGTTAATGTGTGAGAAGTAAAGTGCAAAGCCCCCCTGGAGCACAGTGTCAAGGTGTCCCCACCCTGGGTGAGCCGGGTCCTGATCTGGAGAAATTTTACGTTGCAACCGAAAGTTTCAGAGCTACTTTGAGACCTGAAGAGACAGAATCCAGATGGAGGATTTAAAAGTATGTGTAACAAAAATGTGTGACACAAAGGGTATGGCTGCCAAGGTGGGTACCAAGGGGTGCGGATCCACTTCACGCCCAGATGGACGGGCAGTACAGGAGGCAGCATATTCTGCTGCATCCACATAGCTCCGCAGTCAGAGCACTGGCATCGGATTTTGAAAAGCGATCATTTAAACTTTTGCGAAGCTCATACCATTGTACTTCAGCCAGTCACGGTAACTGGAAAAAGCTCTTAAATTGTAGCTCACCTGCCTCAAAATGATGGCGTAGCCCACCTGGATTTAAAGCTATGGAGTGAGGAAACAGCTTACCTGAAAGGTTTGATATTCTTGCAGTCCTTCAAACAGTCACCATTACAGTCTCCATCTTATTTATCCTCTGAGTTTGCCTAGCAATTAAAAGAAATACTTTGACTATTTCTGAGCATCATTTCATGTGGTACCAGAGAAATCGGTCCTGCAACTATAAGAAGATTATTTCTTACCAAGGACCCTGTGTAAAACCTCTGTGACACTTGCTATTATCCCTAAGAGATGTTCATTTCACTTCTTATCCTGCATCCAAAAACACAGATCATTTTAAATATCCATGCTAACTTGTATACATATTATTTCAGGGTTTTAATAGGATTTCTCATCATCTGTAAAGCACCATGAAATGTAATATTTTTCCCAGAACGGGCTGTGAAATTTGTCTACCTTATCAGCAATTTGTGTAGAACTTGCTTCTTGGATTAAGTGTTTGACTCACTGAATGCTTCCTTCCCACGTTCAGTCTATTGAATTGGCGTATTAGAAAATATATGGTTCATCCTCTTTTTTTTTTTTTTTAAATGGTAGTTGTAGTCTCAGAAGTGATACATGGCATTTTATTGTGCACGCATATGTTTACATTCAATTGCTGGAGCTTAAGGAAGAACTTTATGTCTAATTCTCTGCTGGAGTGACTTTATTGCACTTTATGTACAAGCACACAGCTACAATACCCAGACGTCGAGAAGCCCCGCGTATTGCTCAAGATCTTCAAGCTATACAAACCAGGGGAAGAAACGGTCCCCACTCAAGGACTTAATAAATAAAGCAATAAATAAATAAAGCGCTGACTGGCACAGACGGGTAGTTTTAAACAGCTTTGGTATCTGTGACCAGGAGCAATGTCAGTGCCCCAATGACCTGTAAATAGGAGATTTCCCCCACCCAGAAGATCCCCAAAATGCAAAATACCAGGTTATTTGTAGATTTGGGGCTGCTGCTTCTTCTGAAAGAGCAACCTCCAGGAAAAAAAACCCCTGTGTTCTGATGATTGCCCCAGACTATAATTTAGTCTTGTATCTGCAAGTTTCAGGTTTTGTTCAAGTACATAATGGTGCAGTGGAATGCTTCCCAGCAGTCCCCCAGTGCAGGCTCCTTAATAACAGAGAGATCATTTATTGGAGAGAATAAGCAGATTCTTGCATAAGCCTCTTTTATATGAGAAGTTTCAAGGATATGAAAGCAGCAATTATCCTCACCTTGGCTAATACAATTAAGAAATTCTGAAGTACTGAGAAAACTCTGGAGCAATTAGACTTTGAAAATTGCCTAACTATGAATTGTCATTTGCCAGCGAGCTATAGTTAGATCAAATTAAATCGGAGATGTGGGGAATGATCTGAAAGCAGTCAGAGGCAGTGGGGTAGGATTTCCACCGCAGTTTGTTATGGAGCTGACTCCGAATCCCCTGTGAGCTACGACCACGAGTTAGAGGCACTTGGGAGTTTTTAGGGGACTAATCAGGCATTTTTTGCTAATCTAGGCAGAAACATTACATTATTTTAGTGATAACCATGGAGCTAATTCTACTTCCAATCCAAAGCAAAAATGTCTTAGGTAACAGGAAAAATGTTGCTTAACTTAAATCTCTCGTGCTGACTCTAGCTCTTGTGAAAGAGGTAGGTTGGTCCTTCCAACGGGATCAAAATTCAAATAATTTGGTTTTGATATCAGGTAGAAAAAGCCCTTGCAGGATTATTGCAGCTTAAATATCATCAGAAAGAAACAAAGCAGTCCTCTGATAAGCGCTGCATTGACTTTAAGGCAAAGACATGGGCTGCAGAAGAGCACAGGCAGGAGCAGACATCCAGAAAACATGAGCCATGAAAAGGGGGTGGAAGATCAGGTCTGAAGAAGAGGAGGCAATATAAAAATCCTTCCATGACTGCTATTGACAAGAAGGAAACGATGTCTTCAAGGTGCTTGCGAATGGTGGAAATATCGAAAGGTTTAAGCTCATGTTAGGAAGATTTCTAATGAGGAAAAGGGAGAAGCACCGGGTAGCTGGGGACGGTGAGGAGCCTTCATCGGATCCATTGCTGGTAGACGTTTGATCTGACTGATTTTGCCTTAGGAGAGAGGGAGTGGGGGTGACCCTTGAGAAGGCTGTGATTTCACATCCTATTTCTTGTGAGCATGATGCTCTTGGAGGGCGTTTCAGCTGCAGATGAGGCTGTTACAGCAGCATCCATGTCACCAAAGAGGACAAATGTTAATACCAGCAGTAAGCTCTAACTCTGACAAAGGTTTGGTCTAGCCTTATTCCTCTAAACTAGAATACGAGTCCTAACTTACTGCTTCTCCTTCATATTTAACCTTTCTGCTTCCAAAAAGGAAAGGTAATGGAAAAGCATAGGACAACTAACGTCACCTTTCAAGCTGATGCTTTCATGAAGCTGATGCTTTCTGATATTGTATTAGTGCTTCTGAAAACAGGATTTAGCAATAGGCTCACCACTTATGTGCCTGAACAGGCATGTTGACAACAGCTTTGTAAATAATTTTCTAAGCTGTCTGTCCATCAATATCATCTCTCAGAAGCAGGACATGCTGTTAAGATACTGCTGTTAAGACACTGAAGAGCATTCAGTGGGTTTAGACTCAGTTCCTAAATCCGGCAGTCCTTTTGTGCCCCTTGTCCTTTTTGTTCTCCTATAAAGTGGGGCAGCATTTTTATCTCCCTACCTTTGAAACTTTTGCAGGAGGAAAAACGTAGATAACTTGTACATAGGGACAGAAAGGAGGATTTCTGCCTGGTTCAGTGCTTGGAGGGCAGAACGGCTTTGCTCGATGTGTGGGAAAGGCCAGGAGTCTGGCTTGGTCGTACTAATCTGAGGCTGGACGTGATGTGCGGGGCAGCAGGATTCAGCAGACGGCACGATGGGGGTTCACACTGCTGTGAAACACACCTCACCCCCTGCAACAGCAAACAAAACCCCTTTGTTGAATCAACTGGAAGGTAAGAAACCCACTGAAATCCAGAGCTGAACTTTCAAGCAGCTCTTCTGCATTAGGCAGCTAAAGACGTCCTAAGACTGTGCCCTGAGACACGTACAAAAGAGACAAGATGTTATGGGATGTCAGGGCTCTCCTCACCTTTGCAAATCCTGCAGAGGTCATTGCCCAACATCAGGTCAGCGCCCGAGTGAACTTCCCTTCCCACAGGGAGGATAAGCTGCCTTAAACCCCCCCAAACCAACATCTCTTCTGTCTCCAATCTTGTTTGTAGTCTAAATAGCCTAAGAGCCAGTAAAGGGATTTTGGAAAAGTTTTAGTCCAAATATCTAACCGGAGACACCTTTACACCCCAGCCAAGCCAGGAGACAAGCAGTTTATAAGACAGATCTAAAGGAAAACATCAATTTTGACCAAAACTCCCCAAGAACCTGAACGAATACAATCTTAATGCAACTGAATTGATAACGAGAAGCAATGCTGCTGGGATTAGAGGTCCAAGCCCACGCGGCGGCTGTGGTCTCTGCTTTAGGACCAGCGATGCTGCAGACAGCACAAGGACGGGGAAGGGGAGGGAAACCGCTCCCCAAAACAGTTCCCACGAGCTGCGAGAGGTGCTAGGCTGCGCAGATTTGGGAAGCATCAACTAGAGCTTGGCAGGTGTTGGACAACCTCTTCTCCCCAGAGAAATGTGGGTTTGCTGGAAGCAGATATGAGCCACGGAAATACTGCATTTAGGCTTTTTTCCCCCCTTTGTGGGAACCCAGTCAACCACAGGCTTCCCACCAGGGCACGGGAACCTCGAGATGGCATGTTATGTGGGTGGGAAATGGCTTTCCCCAGCTCTGCGGACACACATAGGTGTTGTGTTGGAAAGGTTTCTTTGCCATATTACTAACAAACAACAGCTTCTGAATTTAGCTGGGGAAGAGGAGGTTTTGGCACTGGGTGATGACGCAAGTGAAGTTCATGTGCACTTGTGTCTTGATGACTTACAGGTGTCTTTAATTACCAGAATGAGGCCTCCAAATCACATGGCTTTAAGAGACTATATAACATCAGCTCTAAATCTAGTTTCTAGAGGATAAGCCCTGTTTCATTGTGGTGGGAAGTGTCACCCTCAGCAGTGTTTCTGCACCACTGCATGGGACTGGGATGGCCAATTTGAGCCATGGGGGCACAGGAGAGCTCTGGCTGCAGGGGCAAAACACGAACCTGCTACTTCCATGAAAGCCTGCTGCTCGCAGTCATTTTCTCTTGGCTTTGTTGGGACCCTGTTAATACTTGACTGGTCAGAAACATCAGTGGCTCCTGCAGCTGACACTAAACAACCTTGCACTTGGCAGCCTGAGGGGCTCAACTCTTCTTGCTGATAAGTTTCCCATCACTAAGTCTTCCTATCACACAGTCAAGCCTTCTCAGGGCTTGATCCCCAAACCATGGGGCTAAAGCTCTCACTGCGCTTCAAGCCCTTTGAAAAAGAATTTATATCCACCATGTAAAACAAACAGCATTTCCAACTCATTTTGAAAGACAATTCAGTGAAAAACAGGATGAGTCCTGTCTTTCTGTTGGCTTAGTTATACTTGATTGCATTTGCTATGGTGTGCGTGTAGTTTCAGATTTTACCGGGGCGGTTAACGAACGCAAAGCTCACCGTGCGGGGTCGCTTAGCACAGCCCATTGAAGGGCACCCTGCCCTGGGCTCCAGCTCTGCTGCCAGCAGAGCCCAGCCAGGGGATGCTCCAGCCCGCAAGGTTTATCTGCATGGACCACTCGATCCAATGCTAATCCCACGTTTCTTTTCAATGGAAACTTCCTTTTGTGCATGGAGATCTGGATAAAACTTAAAGGTGGGGATATCGCCCTAGCCTCCAGGATCCATCCAGATCCCACACACTGAGAGCAGCTGACGCTGTGCTCCTTCCCCAGCTTCCCCATTATCCCAGTGATAACACAACTTGTGAAGAACATTACTTCATCATTAACAAGAGAGACCCAAGAGGTTTGAAAGTTTGTCCTGGATAATCTCTCTCCTTATTAACGCTAGACTTATGCAGGCATCTGTGATTCACCTGTAGTTAAATGGGTGAACTACTTAATTTACAACACAGGATTTATCTAGGAAAGAAGGAAAATAATTTCATGCCTCATTGTTTTTCTGTGATCCCATTACACCAATGGATGATGCTTCCTTTATATCAGTCAAATATGAAATAGGAGCCGAGGAGCAGAGAAGGGATTGCTCTTGAACCCCTGACTAAAGAAGGCTGGAGAATCTGGGCCAAGCTTCGTTTCAGTGCTAAATATCTCCTTCCCTCCCCCAGAAATCTGATGATCTAAAGGCTATAGTCACTGCAGCCGACAAACCTGTGGTACCTGAGCAAAACAAGGAGCCCCCGAGCACCTCCTCGCTCCCGCCCCACCAAAGGTGGGGGCTCCTGACATATTTAGGGTGTCCACCTCCACCACGTGCGGGCGGGCGGGAGCTGAGCAGCACCGGAGACAAAGGAAAGGCACTTCAGTAGCCTGAGGATTACCCACTTGCTAAAGCATCAAAGGCGTGCTGCAGAGTGGAGGTGTGAGAGCTTTTCACAGGAGAGGTTGTCAAGATCTTTTTATAGACGGCGATCAGCACAGAGAGGTTTCGAGCGGGTTTTTCCTCCCGTACAGTTACACAAATAGTTCGCTAGTCAAGACGAGGAGTCAGTTCCACAAGCAGCAAAAAGGACTGAAGTCTCCTCTTCTCTGTTTTTGCGTGCTGCTGAATTTGTTGGGAACTAATAAAAGGCGAGCCCGTGCTGAGAGCCTGTCTCTGCCTGGGGACCCTCTGTGGGGAGCGCTGCTTCACCCAACCTCTTCTCGTAAGGCCTGGAGAAACCATGAGAGGTGACAGAAATCAGGCAACGAGTTCAAGTCTTCCCAGGGAACGACCGAGTGGTTTCGTAAGGACACAAGACTTCTCTTTGTTTACAAAAATCATAGCACCAGATGTTGCACAAATGCTGTAGCTTAATGATCAATCTCTCTTTTCTGTTAGCTGACATATTGTGTGATAATACAACACCATTTTGTGCATCGATTAGGAGAAAAACATAGCACTTGAGAATCTATTTTAAGAGATGAAAAATCCACAAGGCACCAAGGGGTTTGACACTTAAGTTGTCTTTGCAGGATGAGCAACGCTGCAACCTTAAAATAGTTCACGAGCACTTCACTCTGCAAGTTTTTTCCACTGCCCCCAGATAGGCATCTCCTCGACAAGCGTGCCTGGGTCAGCCGAGCCTCGTCTCGTTCCACAACGCCCTGAGCACCAAGGCTGATTCACAGCTTTACTTGTTGCTCTCCTGACTTCATTCATTTATTTCTGCAGCCCCCGTAGTCCCGAGACCAAGCCTGAGCACTCGTGGAGCTCTCCAAACTCAGCGCTGCTCAGAGGAGCCGGTGGCCCTTGAGCAACAACACCGCAGACACTTTGATCTGCAGGCGCAAGGGAAAAAGAAAAATAATTAAAAAAAAAAAAAAATCACACCCGCTACCCACCTCCACACTCATCCACACAGGCATTGGAGATGACTAAGAATAATCCAACTCTCCTTTCCAATTTCAATTAAAAGGTTTTAGTCTTCAGTGTGGGCACCGTGAAGACACAGTATCAGCTTCTTCTTGGTGCAAGAGCCATTTCCACTATGAATCACCGTTTCCTGATTCATCAGCAGCTGGGCTTTCTGTCTGCAGGGATTAAGAAAAAGAAGGTGACGCGGCTAACCTTTGATTTACTGCGTGTCCCTGGTACAATTTTACCCAGCCCAGCTTCTGGAGCCGCATCCTCCACAAAACCCACGACAGGAGAGAGCAGCCATGGCCATTGCTCTCCCCCTGCTTTGGCCGAGGTAGTGGGTCAGGCACTGTCCGAAAAAGTTTCCACAGCCATGCTGGGAAAGTCCTGCAAAACCCAATGGTCATCTCAAAGAGTTGATCTACAACCCGAGGCGTGGACAGGAGCTATGGCCTTGTCTTCTCCTCAGCTCCATTTACTCTGAGCTCCCCCCAGGATATTACAAATTAAATTATAAGGACCTTTTCCAGTCCAGCGGACGAAGACTTAGAGCAGCAAACCACCTGGATATATTTTGGAATTTATATTTTACTGCAATATGCACAGAGAGGACAACCTTGGTCTTCATTTCGAACCTGCCTGTGGAGCTAGTGAAGGTTTTTCTGAGGTTTTCCTATGAAATTTCAGGCAGAATTGAGACATGCTGTCACAATACCGCAAATTGCCTCTGAGAGCTGAACTCTCCCATCAGATCCAGAGGACGTGGCTGTGCCTCCTTTCTGATGTGGTCCAGCACCAAAGCCCAACCCCACAATGAAAATCGAGGAGTCTGGTGGCCCCACCGGCCAGGTGCTGCACGAGCATCCAGATGAAAACACCAACCCTTGCCTATGATGTTTTGAGCTGTGACAAAACCAGTGACCTTTCTGCAAAAGCCTGTTATCACCCTCCTCCTCCTCCCCTCAGTCCTCTACTGTTTCCTGCAGACCATGTCTGACCTATAGGACAGGATTATTTAATCTGCCTGAAGGCAACAGCCTCGGCCAGGCTCACTGGAGGCGACAAGCTGTTTCTGATCAGAATGGGTTGGAAAACCCAGTGATGAAGCAGACCAAACCTTGCAGCTGGTTCACCACCTGCAGCCAATTTCAGAAGTTTCTCCAAAGTGAGTAACAGGTCAGGTAGGAACTTGGCAGGTTTTTATCTCATTTATGGGGGGTAATTCTTCCTGATGATCTGTGAAGAACATGGGAAGGACTCATATTCCCTAAAAAAAAATCCAAACCAAAGTCAACAAGAAAACCCTCCCAGACATGTAATGGCACGATGGCTCTGTGGCCTAGTGACAATCCTTGCTGGCATTAATTTCAGTCTGAGTGCAAGAGGGACCTCTGTTTGCACATGAAAGAGAGAAGTCGGCATCACAAACCACGCAAAACCACAGCCGCCCTCGTTTTCCTCGCAGAGGTGCCCTGCGAGTAGCACGGTTTCTCAGCTGGAGGTGACCTGGAGGACGACCACAGCTCAACCTGCTTTTTTTTTTGTCCCCAGCAGCTTGCATTGAATAAGTTTGGGTTCTTGTGGTGGAATAGCGCTGTCCCAGCTGTGGTCTGCAGACCTGTCTCTTCAGGCTGGGGAGCAGGACACGGGGACACGAGCAATACTCATGGCTCTACCACCCAGTTGAAAGCAGGATTCCCTACTCCTGAGCCCTGCCAAACTTTCAATCCAGGCTGTCTAGGAGGAGGCCCCAGCAGTGGGATGCTAAGGAGGACAGGAATGTAATCCTGGGCTCTATCGGCTAATACAGCTAAGCCGTAGGAATTAACTATAATTTACAAGTCTTTAAAGCAATGCACAAGAGGACGTGTCTTTCAAAAGCACCTGAGGCTGTTCTGAACAAAGTCTCATTGACTTTCAGTAGCACTTCTGCTGCTACGTGCCTTAGGTGTCTCCAAAAACCCTACCCAGAGACGAAATGCAACACGGGTCGGACAGGAGCGCGCCGCTCAGCCTTCTGGTTTCTGCTCATGATTACCTTAAGCGCAGCAGTTTGATGTTGCGGGGCTTCATGCAAAGGCTTTCCTTTATTTCTGACCCATCTCAGAGCGTGACCTCCGTCTTGCAAGCTCTGCACTGAAGCACTGGTGTGAACAAAGACAAAGTCTCAAAAAGAAACTCAGCCACCACGGTTCCAAAACTTTCTGATTTTGCATGAATTCAGTATAAAAGTGATCATAATTCAACTCAGGTTACAGCCAAAGGGCCTTAAGAATTGTCTACTTGCTGAGCTGGCCTGGCACTTAAACAGGCTGTTCTTCAGCAGCTGGGCAATGGTGGGGCACCAATTCAACCTGCCCGCAGCCTGTGCTGCTGCCTTTCCACTAGAAACATTGAATTTTGTGTCCCGGGGTGCAAGTCTGGAGTAACTTTTGCCACTGCTCCTCTTTGGTGCAATCAAAGGGGGAAGGGATGGGGACTACCACCCTTGTTTGGGATGAAACGCCAGTCTGCCTCTTGAAATGTGGGTCTTCAGCCACAGTGATCCTCAGATATAAGACAGAATATTTGCACTTGCACATTTCTTGCAAAAAGAAAATTAAATGTTGCTTGTGTACCTATTTCAGCAGGTATCTGCAGGTGGGTGGAGCGCAGGTTTCCACAGAGCACTTGAGAGAGCTTTCAGTGCAGCAATGCCATGCTAAAAGACAAAAAACGAAGAAAAGCGGATGCAATAAGCAGGACTTTTTCTTTCGTAGCCTTTTCACTCCCACCCCTGCTCTGCCGTTGCCAAAACCCTGCTTTGGCTCTGGCTCATCACAACGCGCTGGGACAACGTCCCTCCCTTTCTGCCGGCTCCCCACTCCGGGTGAGAACATTCCCCAGTGCTCCAGCTGGGCAGGGGGACAAGGGGCTCCCAGCCGGCAGCGCTCCGCTCCCCCAGCAAGCAGAGCTGGTGCAGCCGTCGCTGTGCATCACAAGATGTCGTTGCTGTGCCGCTTTATGTCGTTGCTGCGCCGCTTTTCTCCCTCCTGCCCATCCCCGCTTCCCTCATCCGAACCCAAACTCGCGTGCTCCCGGCCGTTTCCTCGGGAGCGCCCCAGGCCTCTAGGGACATTTACGGACCGGCTTCCCGAGGAGCCCAGCAGAACAACGCGCTCGATGTTGCCGAAGCGACAGACCTGACCCGTGCTTGTCTCTTGCTAAAACACCAGCCTTGGAGAGAGGTTCCCACGTTTTGCTCATCCCAGTGCGTCCACGGGTCTCCTCCCGTGCCACGGCCACGGCGTGGATGCGCGGGATTTGCAGCAGCACCTTGAGACACGGCCCGGGTCGTGTGTGGACTTCGTCCTGCCGGGACCCCGAGTGCAGGGCTGCCCTGGGCAGACATAGCAAGTGCAGAAAGACTCGGATGGGAGTGCAGGCATTCTGTTTTCTGTGGAAAGAAGGGTTTAGGAATAAAAACGCACCCCTCATTGATGGAGGGTGGATGCCTGTGCTTGTACAGCATCCATGGAGAGGGGCAGGGGACCACTCTTCCCAACACCACACTGGGAATGGAGATTTTTAGAGCTGTGGCTAATTCTGGCCCTTCATCAGCCCCTGGACTTCATCGAGCCAGGCTAGCAAAAGCCTGCAAGGAGAAGAAGAGGTGTCTGCAAAGCTTAGCAGCTGGCCCGAGCTCGAAGAAGAGAAGATGGGATTGCTACATGGGCTTCAGCAGAGCTTAAAGTCTCCTGTAGCTGCCACGAGACCTTTCACATCCTACTTGTGGATAAAATCTCCAGTCTTTTTCCATATTGCAAATTTAAGACAGGAAGTTGCATTTGGCGATGCCCAATTTAGCACAAGCTCTTTTGGGGATGCAGTGCCGTGGTGTAAAGTGAGACAGGTTCAGGCACCCCCAGTAAAAAGATGCTGGTCCCCTGCGTGTTTGGCAGTGACCGTCCTTTCAAAATCCACTTGTTCTTGGGGCATTTCACACACTCCAGAACAAAAACTGCACTGCAGATCTGACAATATTTGGGATATCTACTACTCAGATTGATGTTTTTCCCTCCGTAATATTCATACCAGAATTCCTTTGCAAGAAGCACCTGCCAGATGGTATTATTTACTTCTAGAAGAACTTGTGCAGCAGCTACAACTAAAGACCAGCAAGAATTTTTCCATGAAATGGGGTTCAATTACAGAAAACCCCATTTCCTCCTCGGATGTCACCAGCTTTATCTCAGGTCAGGGAAGTTTTCCCGTCTGGATCTAATGCACAGCCCTTCAACTCCAGCTCAAAGGCTGACCACATGATTGCATTGGACTTCTACCGAATTCACACCAAGAGGTTTTAATCAGTTTTTTAAAAACTAAATGCTACTTCTAGGATGTGGCATACAGAGCTTTCCCTGGGGGCTTTCATGGTGGACAACCCTGAAGGACCAGCACAGTGTTTGGTTGGTCTTTACATGCTACCTTAAAAAATAAATTCAGGTACATTGGAGTCAGGATATTCCTTTGACTACCTCAAGCACCCTTTAGTGAACTCCCTGCCAAACCCATACTGGGGCCGCAGCTCACTTATTTGTAAATCTTGTTTATACCTGGCGAATTAAATAGTGTGAAACTTAAGCACGTTCACGTGGTTTCTGAGATTCCAATTTCCTTTATGCAGCAGGATCCTTACCCTTCTCACTCCTCTGAATCCCCGCTCAAAGGAAATAAGCAGCAATTCAGCATCCTTTTTTACAACCCGCCAAAATCTTAGAGGCGCTTTACATCCTTGGTCCCCCTTGGGCAAATGGCACAAAATAAAACAGCTCATAATCCCATCCGTGGCCCAGCATGACAAGAAAGCCAGAGTCCCTCGCAGGTTCAGCAGCAGCCACCTCTGAGAGCTTTTTTGGAAATAAATGAGATTCCCTCGCTTGCTTTGCCAGAAGCAAGAGGTTTGAGACGGTCGAGCGGCAGAAGCTCCTCTGCAAACCCACCCAAGCCTGCCCAGTGAAACGCAGGGGACCCCATGGCCATCCTGGAGGTGCTTTTTTTGTTGTTTTTGAAATCTCACGCAGAAATATGAAGTCACCCCAGTACATGCGTTACCGTCTCCAGATCAGAGGAGAACACGTTATAAATACTGCCAGCCCCTATTAAGGGGTTTTGCTTTAGTGAATCTGGCAAACACAAATAAGCGTTTGAGAGCTGAACTAGCTCAGAGAGCTTTAGCCTTTGGATTACTCACTAATGAACTCCCCGTAGTCCAGCCATTTAATTTCATTAAATTGCCAAGACAGTTCCAGTTAAAGGCGTGGGTCAAGCGACATACTGCCGTTTTTTCAGAGACCTCATCGGGAAAAAGCACATTCCTCTGTTTAAATAGGTACAATTTTCTAAATATCTGCATTGTGCAATAACCTAAAGAGACTGGTTTTCCCCAGCGTATCACTGGAAAAACCCAGCTGGAGTCACAAGCAAGGATCATGCTTTTGTTTTTTGGAATTTTCTGCTTCTGAGGCCAGAAGGTCCCCTCAGACCCCGCTGACGCAGTGGTACTCCCCGAGCTCCAGCTAACGGCTCACCTTTTCCTCTCCCCTCCCCAGGTGCAGGGACTTCAGCCCACAGAGCTGGGATATTGTAACAGGGATTTGCACCCTGGTTCGAGGAGAGACACTAAACCCTGCGGCTGATCGCAGTCCCCTCTCGCTGCTTTGAACTAGATGGTTTGGGCTTTTTGGTCCACGAGTTGAGTCCTTGTTGAGAGGTTTCAGGCTGGGATGGAGAAAAAGGGAAACCAGGCTGGCTCATGGCAGCGGGACGGCCAGGTTCAGCTCCTGCATCCCACAACGTCAGACGTTTTATGTGCTGACCCACAGCCCACCAGCAGCAAAGGAGGTCCCCAGTCCCACCCCAGCCCTCACGCCCACAGCTGGAGGTAACGTGTGAGCTGAAACCCACTCCTGGAACACCGAGCTCCCACCTCCCTGGGCTGCTGAAGCCTTTCTCGCTGATCTCACAGGTTTTGGACTCAGCCCATAATAATCTGCACGATCAGCAATCCTTCGGCAAGCGAGCGGGGCCACGAGCCGAGGATGACCGAGGGGAGTGAAATTTAATTTACAGAATGGATGGCTGTCAGCGCCGCATCTTCCCGGCTGCATCCGCGTGGGACTGCAGAACGCTCCAGCTCCAGGCGAGAGGCTGCCGCAGCGCCGGCTAGCCCCAGCCGGGCACGCGGCCCCAAATCCACTTACACGTAATGATGCTGAATTGTCTCTTCTCACCTCCAGCTTCAGGACTTTTCCTTAAAACAGATTCATTTCATCTTGACCTGCTTTGTCGACTGCAACGTTGCATCACCTGTCAGAGGGGCGAGGAGGTAACAATTCAGCACAGCCCCTTTGTCCCCCAAATTCACCCTCAGCCAGCCGTGACCCTTGCACCGCGTTGCCTACGAGGTGCAAGCTCATCTTGCTGGGATGCTGTTTGCCCCCAGCAGCTCTCGCCGCGGCAGCCGGCGTGACTCCTAGAGCCTGGAGCCAGCAGGAATTGCCCCCAGAAAAGGAGCATGGTCAGACTGATGTTGCGGCTCTCAGCAACGCCCAGTCAGCGAAAAATAGGGTTGAGACACTGGGGTGTCACTACACGTGGATCTCTGTAGCAGAGAGGCATTTATCCCAACACAGTAAGGGAACTGCTAAAATACATTATTTAATAAAAGAAAAAGTACAGGTGTGATTCCCCAACACCCGATTTGCACGCTGGGACCTCTAGATCTCATATAAGCCCCAGCAAAAAGTCAAAGAAATAGCCAGGAAAGCCAACATCAGCCAGATCTAACCACCACCCCTACTGCCCTCAGCAGGTTCAGGTCAGGCCCCTTTCCATTAATGCTCTTAATCCAGAAGACCGAGTTAGACACCCAAGCTTTCACGGTGCCTTAAGATGTGGGTGTAGAAAGGTAACCTTTAAAACTGGTTTTTTTTTTTGCCCCAGACTTAAAAAAAGGAGCACTTCAAGCCTTGTACATCACGATACCTCAATATTTTGTACCTTGAAAAAGGTGGTGACCCTTCCCCCAAGGGCACCAGAAAGTCGGTAGCTTGTGGTACACGGAGCTCAGCCCGGGGTCCCTGGAGGAACACAGGTCGCATTTGCGGCAATACGCAGAACGTGCATGCCCACCGCTTTGTGAAAATGCAATATTTACAGGTGGCACAAGGAATTTTGCTGGACAGTTTTCAGAAGAACAGAGAGGAGGAGGTGACTTTGTGCTGCTGTGCCAAGGTGCAAGGCAGCAGCAGCTTCCCAGGCTCTTACCAGCAGGCATTCGCATCCCGGCTGCCTTGGCGGCTTCTCAGAGGTGAGAAGGACTTTTTCGATGGACATTCATCTTGTATGATAACTTCGTTTCACATGTTCAGGGGAGAGAGGGGAAGGGAAGGAGCCCCCCACCCCGACTTGCCGCAGCAACCTTTGCTTTGTTGAGAAATAAAAACGCATGAACATCTAAATTCACAGTAGACATTTCTATTAGCAGGATAGGGTTTGGATGTAGTTTCAGAACCAGGACAGTATCACTCTCACAGAGCTCTTTGCAGACGTTAATCTTTACTCCTGTGCAGAGTGACGTGCACTGTGGAAATACAGAGAAAATAAAGGATGGCCAAGGGTAAATTACAGCGAGATTGAGTATGTCTTTCTCAAAGATAAGCCCTAGTTCAGCCACAAGTTATTTGGCTCCGTGCAGGAATCACTGAATAAAGCTTTATGGCCTGTGTTACGTAGGGAGTGAAACAAGTTGGGCATGGTGTTCCCTTCTGCCCTAACAAGATGTAGTCTCCGTACAGCCTTGTCCTGGCACGGGGCTGCTGCCAGCAGCAGGAGAACCCCTCTACATCCGCTGTCAAGTGTCCCAGATGGAGATCTGTCCCTTTCAATCACAAACTTAGTGAAAAAAATGGAAATTAAAATAAAATAAAATAAAATAAAATAAAATAAAATAAAATAAAATAAAATAGTCACAGCTGTTGCAGATCCCTCCTGAAAGTGAAAAATCAATAGCTGGCTTTTAAAAAATGGAGCTGTCGTGTCCAGCTTCCATCCCAAGCCCCAGCGGGGGGATACTCGCTCTTGTGGGGTGTTGCTAGTGATTTCAGCAAAACTTCTTGAGAAGTATGGCTTTGTGCAAAGAGGGCCATACGAGTCCCAGCACAGAAAATGGCTTGGGCTCATCATTCGTTCTATACATATTGTAAAGGTGTGTTTAGGATGAAAGTGTTTTTCAATACCGTTGAGGTGTGTGTCTGCATTACTTTCTTATTTACAGCTTTCAAGTATTCTTAAGAAAAGCGTAAGTATTTGACGTCTGAAGATGACCATTCTGGATGCACACCATGTTTGCATGGAAAAAACCTACCGAAGCTCTTGTGTAAGTCATGCTAATCCTCTGTCTAGTAAGGTTTAGTCAGTCAAACTTGGAAGGAAAACAGCAGGAAAAGGAGGAGTTTGGAGACTGCTGACAATAATTATTTGGTCATGGAGAGACTTCCATAGAGACATGGACAGGATCTCTTTTAGTGTAGTTAGAGAAGAGATTAATAGCCTGAGAGATATAATAAATGATCAATAGACTGGAACGTGGCTACTTGCACCAAAGGAAAAAATACCTACTGTGCTTTTTTCCTCCCTCTTTCTCTCTCTTTTTTGCCTTCAGAGAAGGCAGCATTTTTAGGAAGAGCCTTCTGTACTCTCTGCAGCATCCCGGGGTGCCTGTGCCCTAAGAACGAAGGGAAAAGCCTGGCTTTGCCACCCCAGCTTGACAGAGCTGTTCAAGCAAGGTCTAGCGGAGTAAAGAGATCTTCCTCTGACACATGTCTATACAGCAAGCAACTACTGTCCATGAGCTACGAAAAGTCGCTAGTCCATTGTTCACCAATCTGGGATTGGATTTACTTCATCAAGAATAGTTAATGGAATGTTAATGGCACTTAATTGTATTCATTGCACTGGTTTTGCAGCGATTTTTTTCCTTGATTCACAGAGATGGGATTAAGTGCTAATGTATTGCAGGCTGCTGAAACATATAACCTGCAGTCATGATTTGAAACACATGTAGAGGTGCTAATTGCATTCAGTTGACACAACTGTAGATGGGAAGATCGTTTTTCGCACCTTATCAGCACTGGGGAGGTGCTAACTGCATTCAGAAGACACCACTGCTGTTACAAAGGTAATTTCTTGCACTTCATCAGAGCTTAACACATGCTTAGCAATGCGGCTAGCCAAAAATACCGTACCATCAGAGTTAATGAGGTGCTTGCATGTTTTTAACAAATGAGAATTGTAAAAAAATTTCACCTTTTTTTTTTTTTTTTGAAAGAGTAACAAATTCCTGCAGAGGCCCATTGCTGGAGTTGGTGGTTGCCTACCTCAATGCAATTTCTGAGCATGCTGCTAAGGCTTGGTGGATGGATGCCTACACCGATCTCATGCAGTTGTGCATCCACGACCTGCAGCAAGTCCTGCAGCAGAGCAGAGCAGATAATACAGCCCCCCTCTGGTTTCAGACCCTGTGAGGACAAAGACTGAGACATCAGAAAATACTTCTGGGCTTCTTTGAACCTCAGCAGAGATTCAGGCAAAGCTACTTTGCTTACCTTGTTTAGTGCTCTGTCGCTCCCAAACTCTGGGTAATCCCTGAGGTCTGGGCCACCCAGGCAGCACATTTTGGCTCTTCTCTCGCAGGTCTCCTACTTTCCTGCCACCATGTCCACCAGGATCCCGGGCAGCCAGCCTGGTGGTTAAACCAAGCAGAGGCTCTGCTTCTTTGCAGCTTGAGGAAGGACAGCGAGACGCCCTCTTGGCCTCACCTATCTGTACCAAGAAGATTTGCGTAGTGTCCAGTATTGCCTCCATGGCAATAGCCCACTCCTTCTCGTCTCTTGTTCATTTGCTCCACCATCTCTAGCCTTTCTCAGGAAGTGTTGCTGGTGAAAAAGCTGAAGCTATTTTGCCAGGTAGCCAAAGATAGTTTTGAGATTAGAACTCGTTATTTTGTGCCATTTCAATGCATTTTACTATGCTATAAAAACCCATAATGGTTCTCCTCCCCTCTTCCTATGCTTTGAAGAAACCCTTTGACTCTGCATCTGCCTGTGGTCTTTGACTTGAAACTCCCCTGTTTACAAGGTGCATGGTGCTGAGGTCGTTAGGCTGTCCTGGATCATTTGGATGTGCATCAGATTTCCCAACCCCGTGGGGAGGGCTGTTCTGAGGCAAAAATTCCTACTGAGAGGAGTTTTTCTTTGCCTTAAATAAAGAAACCTACGATAAACCATCCTGCTGGGAATAAAACTGGCCAGTGGGAGAGCATCACCAGGCTCCTCTGGCGCAGGCAGACAACTAAATAACGTGACCCGGGATCTTTTGCTTCCCCCTCTCCAGCATTGAGAGCACAGCTGATCAGGTTCTGTTTCTCACATCATCCCCCAAATTAATGCTGTGTTACTCAGAAGAGCAAGCGGCAAGACATGACTGTTTAGCCTTTAGAGCCACAAGACCCCACACTGCACTCCTATCTGGCTGTCGGGTCCTGAGCAGAAGGATGCTCTTCTGAGAGGTGCTCGCAGGAAGATGAAGGGTGCACTGTCGGCAGTGCAGGCAGAGCACAGAGCACCGGCCAGCAAAAGCACACCTACACAGGTGGTGCTGGGTGTTAGTGTTTATGTGTGTCCTTAGATGACTTGACTGTATGTACCGGGCTCGGCAGTTTTTCAGCTGTGCTGCTAAGCAGCTCTCCCACCTCGCAAAAGCAGGAGCCAATGGTCAATCTAAGCTGTGCTCGCAGCAGTGAGCACAGCAGAGACTTACCCACGATGGAGTCAGTAACTTCAAGAGAAACTATTTAAAAGCAAAGAAAAAAATGCGTCTCTACTCCCCAAACCACCCACTTTAGGCACTTGCCTTGAATGACACGCGGGTATGATGTTAACAAGAGGCAGAAATTTTAACTAATAGAAGCATGAATATTCCCCCACATTACCTCCAAAATCCTTGAGCAAATAAAGCTAATCTGAAGACACAAAGATAGATTCACAAAGCAAATTTACCCCGGTAATACCCCCGTGCCAGTCCCGGGGAGATGCGAGCAATCACCCCGAGCAGATTGCCTGGCTGCCGCCGAGGCACTGCAGCTCAGCAGCCCCAGACTGGGATAACAAGCGCAGCCTCCAGCCCAGATCTTTTGATTTTGCCTCATCAGACTTTCTCAAGCTCTCCTTGCAGTCAGTCAGTGTGATGTCTTGATCTCTCATTGGTTTCTGTGGTTGTTTTTTTAAATAGCCCTTTTCTTTGCAGAAAGAATCACATCTTTCCCTAAACACAGTACTACGAGTGTCACTGGTTGCACATCAGAAGTTGGCTGCCAGACATGTTTTTGTAGCTGCCCTACTGCAAACTAGAGGGTTGAGCCCCAATTCACACCGACAACAGCAGAAAATTAGCACTTGGGATGACTTTCTTGCTCAGGGTGGCAACTTCACGCCAGTTCTTTTCCCTACCAAAGCTCCCATTTGTCCTGTGTCCTCCCAAAAGACATCCTTGTGGAGCACCGATCCAGTCCTCCAGCAGGTGGATGCAACAGTTTTCTTCCAAATACCACAAAATAAGAAAAAACCCAACAAAAATCTCCCATTGTTCAAGCAGCCCCTCCCTCCCCCTCAGCTCCATCTCATGAAAGGTTGTCTCGAAACGTGCCCCACCTGATGAAAGGTTATCTTGAAAAGCGGCTGGGGCTAAACAAACCTGAGCACATTAATCCCAAGGGTCTGGGTATAACATGTCCCAGTGCAGACCGTGCAATTACCTCCGGGTGCATCAGCCTGTCCAACCAGATGGTTTGGTGGCCAGTGGACCCTCACCATCACACCCCTGGCCACCGCGGCTGCCATGCCGAGCCCGGGTAGCAGACAGCATGAGGAGCGGCCCCTTTGCCAGGCTGGTGCTTTCCAAGCCGCAATCGCAGCAACCAGCTTCCTGACAGTGCAGGAGCAGCAGATCTACAAGCGGGAAAGCAGAAGGTGGGATCCAGCATTTTGCCAAAGCCGAGCAGAATGGCTTCAAGAGAAATAAATCTCAGCTTTCCCAAGCTCTGGAAGAAAGATTAACTTCAGGGGAAAAAAGGAAAAGAAAAAGGCCTTCAGAGGCTTCATTTTATCCTTCCCTGTGATGAGTTCCCAGCTGGAGCTGCTAGCCGACGCCAGCAGTTTTGATGTTCAGGAGCAGCTCACCCCCATGCACCTTCTTCCTGCTCTCCCGAGAGTCCCCGCACCCCCTGAGCTGTTGCAGCTCGCGGTAATCAGGGTATCCCTCCTGCACATCCCTCTCTGCTTCTCAAGTCTCCAGCATATTATTTGCATTGTATATAATATATAATAAACAGTCCCAAAGACAGAGGTTTGAGTGTGGCCATGGGTTGGTCAAGGTTTTTTTGGTTGTGTGGTGCATTAAGCACATAGAAGAGATTTGCTCTGTAGCATAAATGAACATGATCCTAAGGCAGCATTCATTTACATTCAATGACACACCTTCTTAGGGAAATGCTTTTCTTATTACGCATGCTTTGGGTGGCAAAGCTCGACTAGCACTGCGTTCGTGACTCTTGAATTCAGACGCAGGTGGAAAGATGCCGACATCCCAGGAACGAGCCAGGAAGCTCGTCGCTGAGCCTCCCCACAGCAAGACACGTCTTGCGGCTGCTCATTTCTTCACCGCCATAGGAGAGGTCACGCTGATGTGGAACCCATGAGTCATCGGCTTCGACAGCTGGAGGGGTTTCCTCGTCTCCTGAAATGAAAGGTCATTCTTTCGTCGGACAGTTTTCACCCATCAGCACACGACCTGGGAGGACCCCTCGCCTCTTCCCTTTGCTACGCTCCCGTAGGTGATATTGCACCGGTCACACAGGTGCTAAGAGCTTCCCTTCCCCGCCGGCAGTCTCTCTGCAGGTCAGTGCCTTCCCCGGCATCAACCTCGGGAGAAAAGGCATCTTCTGTGCTGGAGTCTGGGAATTGCACGTTCAATTCCCACCTCTAACACCTGCTGGGCTCTGGTTTTGGGACAGGTATGCGATTTGAGTATGGTTCTTTCCCCAGCTGTAAAATGGCAAGAAACCTACTTCTTTCCTCTATTATCTTTAGCCACAGCTATCTCTTTATATCTAATCTTTATCTAGTTACACTTTAAAACAGAAAGCAGGATTATTTCTGAAGCACCTGCAGGCTGCCTGGGCAGTCTGACCTCTTTGGGATAATTAACGAGGCCATCATAGAGACGTCCATGTCACTGGCTTTGCTTGGGGTCTGCCAGCATTTCGTTAACACCAGTAGTAACTAATAACGTGGGGGGAGCCGAGGACCCTTCCTCCGGGGGAAGAAACACAACCCAGCTGACTGCAAGATGAAATTTACTGCAATATGAAGGGATCACCATGGAAACCTCTTTATTTTATTTCAGCCAATCTTTCTGTGCTGTCACTAGCAGTATCACCTTCTCACTAGCCATAAAGAAAGGATTCCCAAAGAGGTCTGTAATCCTTGCTGGCTGGCCGAGCCATCTGCCGGGAAGGCATTTTTTTCTTCAGAAAACCCATTTTCTCTCTGGTTTCTCTCCTCACCAGGTGTGACTTCACCAGTAAAGGATAAGGCATCGCTCCCGTCCTGCATTGCTCCTCCTGCGAGGATGCTAGATTTTAACTTCCAGAATAAGAACAGGGACAAGCAGGAAAACCTGCTATATTACTGCCACCATCCTCCTTTGTCCCCATACCTCCTGGTAAAGAAAACTGCTGTTTCGCCATGACCTGCCCTTGAGCAGCAGCCCTTGAGGAGCTGCACATCTCGCAAGACAGCTCCATCAACCTGCCATGCCCTGGTGCTGAACCGAGCACCGACAACCTTTGGGCGAGCAGGGAAGCAGGATAAAACCAGCAGCTTCTCCATGGAAAACCTGAAATGAGACAATTTAGAGGATTCCCACCAAGTGAAGCTCCACCTGAATCTTCCTTGCAAGAACCTAATGCTTGAAAAAAATTAAATAGTCCTTTTTGGCTTCCAGCTGTGGTGACAGAGGTGAGGAAGGGAACTGCTGTCTCTTTGGAGAAACTACATCTCCTTACACAAATACTTATCAGAAAACAAGCTCTTTGCACAGCACAGACCAATCCTGGTCCTGTGGCTGTAGACAAGCAGCAGTTTCAAACTCCGCATGTCAGTGAGAAGAGCTTCAGTTTTGGAAGATCATCATGACCTGAATTGCAGAGGGAGCTAAAGAGGTCAGCCTTTTCAGACACTTAGTTGTGTCACGTCTGGGTTTCCCTTATATCCCGTACGATGAAACTCTCCATTTATATTTGCAGTTACCAGTAAAAAGACTTCAGGCTACCATCCTGCTCGTGCAGAGGTGTTTCTAAAACGATCAGTGGTTTGGGGAACTTTGGTGTTGTCCACAGGACATGCGACAGCCTCGCACGGTCCTGCTTCCCCTCCGGGGGTGCTCGGGATGTTGTGAAAGATCACCTCCCTTCAAACAGAGCACAAACTCTGCTGGCAAAGCCTCCTGTTCTGGAGAAGGTATCAGCCATTCCCTCTTCAGGCTTGGATGAGCACAAGCACCTATTTGCAAGTGAACACCCCGTCAGACCAGCTCCCGTCCCCAAACTCTGCCAGATGGACAGTTAATGACCGTCCCCACCTCGCAGGGCGCCCACAGTCCCCCATAGCGGGTGCCATCCTGAAGAGATGTCTCCTGTAGCTCCTGCTCATGGCATTAGCTGCCAGGACGCCTGCAGATCTCCGTGACCTGATTGCCCCAGAAAACACAATTGCCTCCAGCAAGGAGGGGTTCGTCAGCAAGCACAGCACTTCAGCAGGGAGAAGGCCGTGATTAGCGAGCATCCCCATGCCTTCCGCTGTAAAATTGCCTTGCCTCTAATTACTTCATGCCAAGAAATAGCCTCTGATATATCAGAGGAAGCAGACTCCTGAAGAGAGCTTGCTTGCCAACAAAGCCCTCGGATAAATCCAAAGAACAGCAGCTGCTAAAGAAGCATCACCTTTGTCTTTTAGGCAAGGAAATATTATTTGCAAACTCTATATATTCTCCAGTAAATTCATAGCAGAGAGATTACAGCTACAATATGAGCCAGGGCAGAAGAAACTGAAGTCCAGAGCACTCACATGGAGTGGCACATGCATCCTGAAAAGGGCACTAATGAAGAAGTGAGAAACTTACTCCGATGCTTTGGAAAAATCGCACATGTTCAGTTAATTTTTTCCCCCAGAATAAATAAATTATAATAGACACATTCAAATAAAATGAACCTGTAAGCCAGCTTCCTTTCTGAGCTTCAGGGTAGATGACCTCCTAAAGGACCAGCCTCACTAGCCATGCCTGTGAAGTGGTAACTAAAGCAATCGCAAGGGCAGGTGGGCCAGGTTGACCCCCACACCTTGCAAAGATGCATCATTTCAGATGTACAGGAGGTATTTCAGTTTGTATTTGCTAAACAGCAAGTCAATAGCCCAACTTTTTATGATGGATCAGTCATCGTGGTTTGCAAGACAGGAATGTCCACCCACTGAATGAATAAATTTAGTCATCCTCATTCCCTATCAGCTCATCTTCAGCTGAGTTACAAGGTACAACCTGGGGCATTTCTAGATCCTCGTCCTTAATAAGCTAATTTCTCAGTATAAACACTGAAGCAAAGCAGGAATTTTCTACCTCTTGTCACCTGGAGCACGTCTCAGACCCATCCCGGCTGCCAGAGAGGAAAGATGGGCAGGAGAGATGAATAAACAGAAAATGGTGGGATACTTTGGAAAAGGGCTTAGGTTTGCCACTTGTATTCCACCACTTCTGTGCAGCGGTTTTAGGATGCTCAATTTGTCATCTTCTCCTTGTCTGTCTTGTTTACCTCGAGTGTTAGTTCTTCAGAGCAAAGACCATCTCCAGCTGTAATTTGGTACTCTATTTGACGCTAGAACAGTCTGTTCTCAGGCAAGGCCATTCAGTACTTCAGTAATATAAATAACGAGATCTCAAGTCTATTTTTGACATGATGTTATTGTGAAGGAAGTCAAAGAATCATTTTTCCCCATGAAGCGCAGTTAAATACTTTAGAGAAAACATTATAATATCACACACAGCAAACATCTGTTGAAAGAGTTCCTACAGACGAGCCTTAAAAATTTGGCAGGTGTAGGCTTATTGTAGGATCAGGCAGAGTGATATCCCCCTCAAACCTTTTTTTTCCAATAGAATAAACCTTTGGAGGATAAAAATATTGACAAATCCTTTTTGACAAAGAAGCCCAAACAAGCCTTTACAAATCTGACATCTTACAGAAACTGTAAATTTTACTTGTTTTTTTGTTTCAGAAATTTTCTTTGTGGAATTTTGCATTTTGGTATGCATATATATGTTAGATTTTACTGCAATACCACTGCCATGGAAGATGTCATATAGGAACTTTTGCAATGAAAAATGAATATTGCAAAACATGGGCCAATGTAACCTTTCAGGAGATTCTGACATAAATTTGGATCAACATATCTTGGAAAACTTTAAAATAATATTTTGACTCCCCAGTTTAATATGTGCTAAATGGTTTTCATATACATCAATCATTGTGTTATAGAAACTTCGGAAAGAGAAATGAGTAGAAAGAAATGGAGCCATATTATGCACTTACTACTATACTTACACCATAGATTTATAGTGCTGTTACTATAAGCTTATTTTGCCATAGGTTTCTTTCTGTCTTAGAGAGTGTAGAAGTAGTTTGTTGGGAAACAACCTGAGGATAAAATCTACAATAAAGCAATCCATAATAAAAATAAAATATAGAAACCATGTTTTAAAATCAGTAAAGATTGCATATATTCACGAACCCTTCACACTTTCTTTTAAGATGGAAAAATGCCAGAAATGTTATTTGCTAAATGTTTTATTTTAAAAATATTTGTTAAATTATGCCATTGCAGTTAATCATCACCAATCTGGATGCTATAAATATTAATAATTATTCTTCAATAATTGAATTAGTATTTCAATTATTAATGGGAATCTTAATATGTATTAATATCTTCATCATTTTGTCTAAGTTTGCCCATACCTCCATCTGTCTAGCTGTTCTGCGCAAAGCTACTGTAAAGCTGCTGAACAAGAGCCCGAAGTGATGCATTTTGCGAGGGCAGGTGCAGAGCACACGATCTCGCACCTACTCCAAGGTCCCAACACCGAAGCATTCAAACGCGCCCTTGGCTTTAAGAGCAAGAGCAGTTTACTGGTGGCAGCAGAGCTACCTTCGTGCGTTGGGTGTTAGAGCTCAGTCCAGCTCCTCCTAGAGCTTTTGGAAATACCCATTCTGCTTTCATTAACGGGAAGAATTTGCCTGAAATACTCTTTTTGGGTACAAGGGTCACAACCTCGAACAAGAGCTTGTTCAGAAGTGCGGAGGGGAGGGCGGAAACGCAGTGCATCCTTAGCAGATGTGTCATTACTTTTAGTCTTGCCTTTCCCGTCTTCGTCTGCCCATTTAAGGGCCACTCCCGAGATAACGCAGCCAAAAGCTCTCCGAGGGGCTCTTGGGAGGAGTGCTTGCTAAGGGGAGCTGTCACGGAGGGCTGCATTCAAATATTTGCCCGTTTCTCCTTTTTCTCTCTCCTTGCACATTCCAAATGTTATAGCGAAGATCAAAGCCTGCAAATTGGTTGCTTTCCCCCAAAAGGTGACCCAACCGGTTTGGTTTCCCAGCTAAATTTATCTCAGGTAGTTATTAGGGGAGATGCAGAGTATGAGGGGGAAAATTGGCAGCTTTCTCATACTTGGAAAGGAAAGGAAAAAGAAAGAAAGAAAGAAAAGAAAAGAAACAAAGAAGGAAAGGAAAGGAAAGGAAAGGAAAGGAAAGGAAAGGAAAGGAAAGGAAAGGAAAGGAAAGGAAAGGAAAGGAAAGGAAA
>VZTQ01006066.1:105400-269767 GCA_013400755.1 Pelecanoides urinatrix
AAAAGAAAAAGAAAAAGAAAAAGAAAAAGAAAAAGAAAAAGAAAAAGAAAAAGAAAAAGAAAAAGAAAAAGAAAGAAAAAAAGAGAGAAGGCACATTAGACCAGGGAGTGTAAGAAAAGTAAACTCTGCCTCACCATTTTTCCAGCGCTGCCCCTTCCCAGCCTCCAGACAGCTTTCCCGTCGATGCTAAACTTCACCAGCAGCAAGCGTAGCAGTCCAACACCCACCAAGCGGGCCTAGAGGTTGCCTGGGAAATACAAGGAACATTTATTAACTGCAAAACCAATAAAAAGTTGTCCTGATTACAAATTGCTGGTATTTCTCACTTAGGAGAGAGCCATCTAATCACCTCTCCCATATTACCAATAAACCCTCTCCTCAACTTGTGCCCATCACTTTTCTCACAGCTAACCTGATGCATACCTAACTAGACTTGAAGGAACTGTGCTCTGCTTGCATTTAGCATCGAAAGTTGCTGTTTTTAACAACAAGCTGTTTCTACTCTATGCTTGCATGACCTGAGGCTTCTGTTTTCTCCTGCTAGCTATGGTCATTTGTTCAATACGTTACTTGGTGCTTGCAGACCTTGTTTCACCCGTATCTTTAAACCAACACAGTCACAGCACTATCATGAAGACTCATGCCTTCAAGTTATAGAGGTGCCTCACTGCTAAAGCATTACCCCTCCCGCATCTTCATGTACCCAGGGGTATCCTGAATACCAGGCTGGCCAAGACACATCTGAGACCTAACTCTAGAGGGCTTTGGAGGTACCTTGCACCATGGTTCAGCCTGTCTGCAGCTCCCATCTATCCTTGTACTAAGTCATGTCCTCTCTGGGAAAGGCTAAGAACATATTTCCTTCCAAAGTCAGTCTTTTCTCCACAGAGGCATGTGGGCTAGATAAAGGCAGCCAGACACAGAGCACTGGGGAAAGACTAAGACAGACAGAAAAAGAAGAAGGGAAAAATTATCACAGTGTGCAACTAGGCAGGAGACACTCAGAGGACCTCAAAAACATTAGAGAGGACAGATGTTACCTCATCAGATTTAGCCATCCAAGAGCTGTCTGTCTAGTGAAAGCTGATCAGTCAGAGACCATTGTAGAGCGCTGTCTACAGTCAACAACAAGCAATAAGCCTCCCTAGGAGAAGACTGACAGCATCCTATGACAAGTGTGGGGTAACTCATCCTTAGGGGATGCCTCTCCCTCTCTCTGCATTGCCCACAGGAGCCTGAGGACTGTGCTTGAGTAGATGCTGAAGTTTTATACGGCTGCCATTCCTTGAGAAAGGTGAAGCCCAACTGTTAGAGGTTCAGGTCAGGTTAAACAGATAAGACTTCTCCAACTTGCATGCAAAGTCAATGTAACTCTGTTATCTCCCTCCCCATCTGAGGTTAATGTGCCAGACGGACAACCTAAAACCTCTCCGCTGCACTTCTTGAAAGAGCTTACTGGTCCCTGCCACAGGACAGCTGCAGTCACCAGGAGATGAGATGGTAGACAACCAGATTTATTAGCAGGTGCTTGCCTCGCACCAGGAGTGACTTGGTTTTACGCAGCGTAAACTGCTCCACTGACACCAGACAAGGCTAGATCAACCCGACAGAGATGTCAGCACAGCATTTACATCCATGTCACCAGATAAGTTACTTCTCTTTAAAACCCATCCCAAATGTCTAATTGCAAGATGACAACTTGAAACAAAGCTATGTCTTGCCCTGCAAGAGATACACAGCTCAGAGAAGACGACGACAGCGTTGCCCTAAGTAATGGGGAGGAAGCCGCCACGCTGGGTACCGTCAACGCCCAGGAGGGGAAGGAGGAGAACGACCTGCGACGACCTGAACTTGGGTTCTTGCAGAGCAGTAGGAGATTGCCATGAAGCTCCCTGAAGAGTAAGTTTTCTCCTGGCTTTAACTCTCTGTTGCCAAAGACCATGTGAAGCCTGCACAGCTGAAGTTAGATGACTGGAAATTCAAGAATTAGGAGTTGTCTGACAAATTTATTAAAGCGTACTCACCTCTGTCACAATTTAATGAACAGATTATGCATTGGTTGGACATATAAATGGTAGCCATGGAGAAACAGTCTAATATCTCTCCAGAATAAACAACATTTCACAGTTTTAATTGTGTCCTGATGTTATAACGATTACAACTAAACTGGGTAATTATTCATTAAGCATGAGCTAATTCCATGTCCTGCTATAATTATTATTGTTTCCTGATAATATAACATGTAGCACAAGTACAATAAGTGCAAATTGAAATATTGCTTTTGGAAGGTTATTTATTACTACCTTCAGCTGTAAATATTTATAACTGAAATTTATTGGTCCACAGTCTCTTCATATAAATATTTTATGTTCAGCCTCAGGGATCTGCATCTTCTCGTTTAAATGTCTCAGTCTTGGTGTCTGCACCAGCAACACAATCTCGGGAGAGAAAGTTTGCTGTCCCATATTATTTGGCCATCCTGCTGTTAACGTAAGGCAGCATTATGTGTGCTATATATTACCTGTGCCTCTATATATTACCTGTGCCTCTATATATTACCGGTGCCTAGGTGCGCGCAGGTGTGAGGTAGCAGCAGGCTTGTTCCATTACTCGGGCTTATAAATTTGTTAGCGTAGCACATGTAGCATTCCTACATGCAATAGGGCAGCACAGAGTCATTACTTCCAAGTCTTTCATTGCAATAATTCTGCTGACATCCTTCTACTGAGTTGAGGAAAATGTCTGGGGCAACTGGAAAAAAAATCTGTAAACATCAGTGAAGAGGGAGGGTTCACTGAGAAGATGCTGATGAGTCTTCAGTCTCTCTGTTCTCATTTCTACTCCCATGCCAATAGGGCAGCAAGCAGTGCCCCAAAGCAAAGAAGCAAGGGTTGAGTAGGTAATGGGAAACAAGTTTAAGACCTGGCCTTATACATCAGCTTTGCAGGAAAGGCTGGAAGCCGGCTAGACATGGGACACTGCATGCACCTCGGTGCGACAGCAAAATGACTAATGCAGAGAGTAATATTTTCCAGCAGCCCTGAGGTGTGCCCGAATATGTTCATTCTGCAGCACGCAGAAGGAGAGGCGTCTCTTGCCTTTACTCCTTCCAGTTCCGAAACCCAGCGCCCCTAAGGCAGGCGTGAAGCTGACGGCCCTGCCTCCAGTCCAGGCTCAGCTTGCTGCCATTGCCGCACGGCCGAGCGACTCCAGCAGCCGACGCTGGACGTGCTCTCTGTCCCCTCGCTGCATCCTACCACCCCTCCTGCACTGGGTGTCGGGGCTGGGTTGCTCTGCGCCATGCCCAGAGCTGATGGAGACGTACAGAGAGCGATAAAGAGGTGCCCGTTCAATCCCGACCACTAAATTAAAACAAATCATTTGGGTTTCCATGGCACCCATCCAGAAAAGTTGAAGGAACTGAGAATGAAGTCGCTGAACGGCTAGCAAAAATAATGTCTGCTTTTTAATGATAAATTACAGTTTCTACAGTGGAGGGACTGGAAGAAGGCCAGGCCCGTATCAATCCTTTCAAAAGGAACTAATGGTTCTCCCAGGACTCCCAGTCCCTCCCCACACTACCAGGAAAAATAGCAGCAAAGATCCTCAGGGAAAGCTATAGAGCCTCTTGATGAATATAATATGCAAAGGGTGAGCCAGCATGAGTTTTGCCCGGGAAAAAACCACCACTCTGTCCTAAATAATAAGAATATACTGAAAGGAGAAACAAAGTAATGGTTGGGGGATAGGCAGGAGATAGCATGTGGACTCTCAAAGGAGCTTCATCTTAAGTGCCCCAGAAGACTATTAACCCTTGGAGCATGAAAGAGGAGCGCGTGCTTTCAGCGCTCACTTTCAATTATCTGCGCCGAGGGACTGCTGAGCGCGTTTGCCTCTGGATTCCCCATTTTCATAAATGGATAAACACACAAGCGGGTGCCTCTCTCTCCGGCGCCTCTTCTCATCTCTGCCTGCTCACAGACTTTCCGGCTGGTATTGTTTTCCCTGCTAGCAGGATAAATCAGGAATAAAACCAGAGGAAAACCTGTCTGAAAGATTATCATCAGCCCCCAGCTCTGCAGAAAAATCCCCCATGCGATGAAACGGGACTAAGTCCCTACAACCACCGTGTGGGGGTTTTTTCCCTCTTTTTTAATTTCTGAGCAGTCCTTTACTGCAGAATTTTTAACAGTCCCACAGCACTCGGGGCTACATCACTTATAGTATGTAAGGGGTATCGATCTCTTCAAGTTTATCCCTTTAAGTGGTTGCCATCAAGTGCTGGGAAGTCAACCAGTTTGAGCTGTGTAGCCCATCTACAAAACTCAGGATGAGATCGAGTCCACTCGGAAAATGGAGGTTGGTTTGTTTTTTCCCCAGAGGGAACTCGAGTGCGTGTAATGCTGTTAACGCACTACGTTTGCATGCCCTTAAAAATCAGTTTATAGCTGTGCTGAGCACCTCCAAACATTAAATATGTTTTTTTTAAGTAGTTGGCTAACTAGCTGGGTGTGCTGTAAATACAGTAGTAAATAAAACAGTAAGACTCTAAGTATCAGCTCTATTTCATAGTCAGGGATACTTTTTCAGCCATGCAGTAATTACTAATGTTAAATCCCTTGATTTTTACTTTTTACACTACACTCTGACTAGAATTCACACCTAATCTTTTAAAATTATGCTAAATATCTCTCACCTGTTTAATCTGATCATGGTTTACACTGAGCAGGTAGGAATGTTTTCTGAAGCTGGAAATTTGTTTCCCAGGTTTCTACATGCATCAGTGGCGTTAACTGTGAGGCTGCTTGCTTTCGGTCCAGGTGACACTAGAAACTTCTGCTCCTTTGGTGCCATCACTTACTGTAGGTTTGCGAACGTTGGGGCAGTTTTTGTCCCACCAAGCCTTTCCCGGGCAGAGGCGATTTTCCTGGCAAACTCGTCTCCCGCAGCTGGAGAAAGCCGTGCTTTGTGCTCAGCGTAAAGGGCGTCTGCAAGAAGGGAAACCGGTGAAGTGCTATGGGCAGCTGTTCAGATTAACTTTTCCTAAAATTTTCTGGGTTTGGCACAGCAGAGGTTGACAGAAAACAGAGCTATGTCCTTCACCCCAAATCCATGCCTCTAAAATCTGTTGGCTTAAAAGAAGTGTTCACAGAGAGTAGGAAGGAGAGAGAGAATAAAGAAAAGATAATAGAAGAGAAAATTTCATCTATGAGAGAGGGTTTGGGGGGGTGGGTGGGTGTTGGGTTTTTTTTTTTTCCTGTAAGTATTTCAGGATTTTTCTTTTTGTTACCACAGGATGGGATGAGATGTTGGCAGGAAGAGAAAAGGCTCTTCAGGGAGTGACGGCTGTACTTCTGCCCAGCCCTGCGGTGCCCACGCTGCGGAGCGGGACATCCCGACGGAGCAAACCCCTCCGCAGCTGGTACCAGGAGGGGCCTTTCTGTCTGCCCGCGCCCACCCCCACCCCGAGCACCGCGTCTTCAGCCCGCCGAGATACCTGGTAGCCACGGATCCCAGCCCTGCCGTGAAGAAATCCCAAGCCAACTGACCAAAACAACTCAAAAAACTGAAGGCGACCTCGGCAGTCCTTCCACAGACAAGTTTCCTTTAAAATAAAGGCTATTAACTATTTGTGCTTCTTCCAGTATCAAGTGCATTTTTGCCCTCCCAACAACGCAGAATTTAGTTCATTTTACACTGCTGTAGGGACAAAAATATTGCTCAGATGAACATGTACTGGAAGCCAGAAGGCTGAGCTGGGGCAGGGCAGGGGTAGATGACTCCTGGTCGTCAAAGCACACATCGAACGTGACACAGCCCTCGCTCACCTTAAAACATTCCGGCTCCGCTGTACAGGTGCCTGCGCCGAGCTTTGTGCTCTCAGGACGGGCGCTCGCAGTGCTGCTGAGCAGCCCTGTCGTGCAGCTCCGCTACTGCTAAACCCGATCCATAAATCAAAATGGGAGGATATAAACCAGGACAGAGACATGACTGCAGAGTGCCCGAGATCTGAGATCAATATTCATTTTACAAACCTCTCCAGAAGAGTTCCTTAATTAATTGTTGGAATTAAAGTCAAACTTGACCCCTCAATTTGTTCCTGCGGCCTTTAAATCAATTTGCTTTTCTTTACAAATCATCATTTTAGGACTGGCGAATGAAACAACACTTTTTCCATTTATTAAATATAAAAAAAAAAAAAGTACCCACACTCTGAATATATTCTAAACAGGACTCACAGGGCATGAAGCCAGCATCTCCCACTTTAATCTAGAACAGGGGAAACACTTCCCCAAGCACAAGCCAGCACGGAGCGTTTACCCAGGGGGGCTGGCATCCCCGCCCGCGCACACCGCTCCGGCCTTCCTCCCCAGGGCCCCGTTTCTCGGTCCGCTTGCGCAGGGACCGCAACGAGCAGAAAGGTTTGCGCGCTGCCGCAACCACGGCTTCCTAACCAGCCTTCATTTTCCCTTCCTTTACCAAATCTTAAACGGCAGCAGAACCGCATCGCAGGTTACCGAGCGCAAAGACTGCCTTATTTTATGCAACTGTCTACCTTCACAGCCTTTTACTGAATTTATCCTCCTGCTGCGATCCGCAAGGTGAGGAAGACAGAAAATAGGATTTGAGAGATGAAGGGGTTTACTTAACGCCACTGAGGTCCCAGTTTATGCAGACTGCAATGTCCCAAGCTCTCAATGCGAGCTTCGTAATCCGAGTGCTACCTTCTTCTGCGCCTTTTCCTGGATTCCGTTACATCCATTATTTTGCCAACGCTTTCAAGGAATTGCTAAAAATCCCAAATTAGATAAAGCTGGGGTTTTTTCCTGATAGCTGACACGCTAATTGCACCCTCCCAGTGCTTTACAGCTTGGTCCCTACACAACATTTTTCTCTGGGAGAGCAGGCAGCTCCCACCGACCGGCCGGGGATGCTTTCCGATCGATGATGCCCTATCTTGCAGACCCAAGACTGGATTAAGACATATTATTTCCCACCCATTGTACCCTAACCGGGGGAATTACCTGAAAAGCCCCACTCGCAGTGACCAGGATGGGTCTGCAGCGTGGTCTTGACAGCAAGAGCTGGCTCACACACTGACGGCAACATGAGACTTCATTCCTGGTCTTCAGACCCCGCTGCAGGTGTCTCGCAGGCTGTCCCCTCATAGGCGGGACCAGCACATCCAGAAGCCCTCTGAAACCTCGGACGAAAGGCACGTGGGCTCGACATAAAGCATTTTTCTCTGCGGGAATGTAAGTTGGCAAAAAGATCATTGTAAATCAATACCTCATGGATTTTTAAAATTTTATTCAGAATCCACTTATTTGGTTGCACTTCCTCACTATGATTAAGAGAATTAGTAAGTAAACAGACACATAAGCCACCGAGTCAAATTTTCCTAGGCTGCGGTGGAGAGGCCGGCTGGGCTCTGAGGGCACCTAGAGATGTTGGCAGGTGGAACCGAGTCACCTCGTACCTGCCCAGGCGCCACAAAGATGGGCAGTGAAAATGGGCAGATATTATATCTGAATTTTAATGGCACGCTCCTGTGCAATTTTTTACATTGATAGCTCTGCACAGCATTCACAGATGAATACCATCTGGTGTGGTGATTTATTGCCCCTGAATTTCTCAAGTTACGTGGTGGTTTTTTTTTTTTTTACTTTTCTCATCTTACCTTTTCCTTATACTTTCTACAAAAACATTTTCTACAGAAATGCAGTTGAGAGAGGCATTTCCCTAACATCCTATTTTATCATAAGATAAACAGCCGCCTGTCACTAGACGGACTAACAAACAACTGATGTATGGGATCTATTTAATACCTCTGCAACTCCAGAGGCCTTCTGGACATATATGCTGTTCTTTTCCAATATTGTAAGAGATGCTTATAACAGGTCATATGGAAAAATTAATACATGATGCTGGCATTAAAGAATGTGTTTTAATGCACATACACAAGGAGAAAAAAAAAAAAAAAGTGTTGTACAAGTATCCCTAACCCTGGTCGCTCCTAGCTTTTAAATGACTGATCTGGAAGAACACAGTAAACTTATTTTGTAACTTTGTTCATTGTGGCTTTCATTGTAATTTTAGCGTAACCTTCCTAATTTTGATTTACACTTTATTTCCAACTCACATCGCACCTCTTTCAGTGTGATGTGACCTGTGTGATGTCCATCACTAAGCTCCCAAGTTCTTTGTAATCCTTAATGTATCCAGCCTTTTAGTGCTGGCCCGCAACGGCATTGCTCTTGGACCGGGGGCTGGGCAGGGGGAACACGGGCCATGGGGGCCGGGATGCACGATGCTGCCGAGCATCGGCAGGACGGGGAAGGCAAGCCCATGTTTTGGAAGGGAAAAGCATCTTCTAGGTGAGGTAGTGCCCCTGCAGCAAGGTACATCGCAAAGGCATTGATAACTCAGGCCTGTGGTGAGCAAATGATTTCTTATTTTTTAAGTTCTGAATTAAAATATTTTTCCTTTTTTTTTTTAACTATGGAAGCAATTAGCTAGATTTGTGATAATTTTGGGAAGCAACCGCTGTTACACTGAGGAACCTTGCGCGTGTTTGGGACTGGGTGAGAAACCAAAAGCTCTACCAGGGCTCACCAAAAGACATTTTTCTCCCACCATGAAAAAAAAATTTACCCTGAACTGGACTCTCCAGAGAGAGACTATAGCCTGGGACACATGGGAACCCCCGTACCTCTGCCGTGCCCAGCGTGGAGCTGAGCCCCTCGGGGACCTCCTCGTGTCCCCATCTCCTTCCCAGGAGCCACCTCCCTGGCGGGAGGCTGCTGGCAGCAACCCCGCGGCCGCGCTCCAAACCCCAGCCCCCTCGGCAGAGCAAAGGCCAGCCAGGTCCTCGGCCGGGAGGAGAAGGCTTTCCCGGCAGCTCCGAAGGGGAGGGGAGGGAAGCACCGACTCCCCCTTCATACAAACTCTGAACTCTTTGTGATTTATTTTTGAATATCTCTGCCACATCAGACAACCAAATCACCCTTTTTACCTGCTAGGAGGAAAAGGTTCCCTTACTGTTTAAACACATTAGACTGAATGGAAACCAGACTGTAGATTGTCTGCCCTTTTACTCATAGGAAAGTATAATTAAAAGTCATGTTAAAGTTGGAAGATCAAGAGGGTTTGGGATAGATAACAAGCTAGGAGCTGTCAAAACTGTCAGGCCATTAAGAAACAAAATAATTCACACCCCAGTAATTGCTTTTTCTTATAAAATCCAGGAGACATGAGTCACCGGTCCTTACAAAAGAGCCTTGTTTATCAGCCTCCAATACACCATATTGCACTTTTACTTTCAGGGAGTGTTAGCCACAGGTATCGTCCCCTGAAGATTTAAAGAAAGCGAACGCAGCACTTGGCATGGCTGCAGTGTCCCCTGCTCCTCCCCGGCCCCTTCCCAGCCCCGGAGCCGGGGCGGCCGCAGGCACCACCGGGCACCTCGCTGCCGGCAGCGGCAGATTCGGTCCTGAACACCTGTAATGTGCTAAGGAGTTTTGGCTTTGCAAAACGTCACGTGAAGATTTGACTTTTCTTCCTCCTACCCAGTCCTGTGATTTCTTTGATCTCTTGAAGCTGAGACAAGCCTCAGCTAAATAAATCATGCAACCAAAAACTTTGGAGTAGCAGCAGGCTTCCTGCAAGCTGATGTTTGCACCCACGCTTCCTCGCAGCAGCTCCTCGGTGTGCCTGGGCAAGCCGCAGCGATGCACGAAGGGATGCCACCGCCGCTAAGCGTTGTTTCCACACATCCCAACGCAAGGCGGATTGAAGGCACCTGCAAAGTTTTGCTTCTTATCCGAAACGGGTATTTTGGGAAGGAGGAGGTGGGGAACGGCGAGAGGGATATCTTTTAAATCAGATTATTGGCAAGATTTCGGGCCTCCCGGTGTTGATGGTGTTTGTGTGACGAGGGGCACTGACCCGTTTAGGGTGAGAGGAGCTGGTTTGGGAGGAGGGCAGGAGCGCAGCCCAGTACCCGCTCACTCGTGCAGCCGTCAGCCACAAGACGCCCCTGCAAGCCGCGCCGTCTGCCGGGCACCGCCGGGCTTTCCGCAGGCGGAAGAGACAAAGCTGAGCCTCAACCCAAGTAGAAGATGTATTTTTTTTCTTTGCCAGTGTTTTGGACAGTGAGCATCGCCTCTTTAACCAGCGTCGCTCTGTTATAACAAGCGACGTGGGATGTGTGTGCAAAGGGGCTTCAGAACCAACCCACAACCTTAGTGGCCGCTTGTGCTGGTGCACAAGTGAAGGCACGTCTCCTTCTCCACCGGCCAGTTTGCACGGCGCGGAAGAGCGATACGGGGAGATGTAAAAAGCCAACAAATGCTACAAAAGGCTCCAGATATCATTTACTTACTGTGCTGCGCTATGTAATGTCAACTCATTTCCACCGATGCTCTCGATCTGCCTGTCCAGGGAGAAGGATATCGTCACACAGGCTGATTATTGCTTCCAGCTCAATGGTTCTCAGGCCCCTATTTATTTTAAATACCATTAGCAGGGTAACAAAGCCCCTCCAGCTTTCACATTCACCTTTCCTTCATAAGGCACGACTGACTGCATGCTGCAGCGGGAGAAGAAAGGAAAAGTGAGCTTACCCCTGTATGCAGAGGTGTTTATGGGCCTAGGTGCTGTCATCTTTAGGAGTGAGGCACTCAGGTTTGGTGCATCCGAGGCCACGGCCAAGGTCAGACCGAAAGCTGGGACAGGACCTGTTACTTCCCCAAAGTCTGTTTTTTGGGGTTGGTTTTCTTTTTTTTTTTTTTTTTGGTGGCGGTGTTCACTTTTTCAATTCCTTTGAAGATCTCCGTGTTCTTTGCAGAGATTACCCAGGCCTCGTGTGCCCCCGGGGGTGGGGCGAGCACCGGTTTCGCTATGAATTTCAGCTACAAACCTGGCTAGGCAGTTCTGAGCGCTCAGAGAAACGGAGGTCTGGGGGTTGGACCCGCAGCCCGCCCCGTACCACCACGCACCTCCCGTGGCAGGAAGCGCCTCATGGCTCATTTTGACTCTCGCTGGTCCGTCCAAGACGCCGCTGCCGGGATCACCCCCCATCGGTTGCTCGAGCTTTTCTCACAGTCCCACGCTTTGAGTCGCTCTGTCAAAACTCGGTGGCACCGTACGTGCATCATCTCCTCGTCCCTAGCGCCCAGGCCTCCTCCTCCGCTCCTGTGATAGCCCTCCCTTTCCCTCTCTGGTACCCACCTGAGTCCTTTTCCCACCGGGGCTGCAACCCCCCGGCGCTGCTCGCCCAGCCCGCGCGCTGGCTCTGCTCAGGGGACTTCAGCTCGTCACCTCCACGGCAGCTCCTGCCCCACCGCCACGTAAAAATACATTTACTTGTGGAAATAAACGTCCATCCAACCAGCAGGATAACCCATGCATGGGCTTGAATTTGTACCCTACATTGGGGAGGGACCGACATCTCTTCTGCTGCTTGCTGTGTCCAGAGGTTACGTTTTCTGGACAACCCTCCATCCATCGTCCGTGAGGCAGGATAAATGCTGGATTTTGTTTTCTGGTGGGTCTTAAAAAAAAAAAGTGAGATCTGAGAACGGAGCTATCTGACCATTTATAACTGCAAAGCCGTGGTCTGTACCCTTGGACTTGTAGCTGGCGTGGAGCAGGGCTCCCCGTCCCCTCTAAACCTCCGCTCTCCACAAGAAAAACCATTTGCTCTTTTCGGAGCAAAAAGCACATCTCCTCACCTCCAACCACGCTCCCCGTCACCGGGGGATCACCTCCTTGCCGAGGAGTCACCCTGACACTTGTTTTAAAGGTTTTCTGCTGGCAGCAGAGGTTGGGATGCTGCAAGCCGCAGGAGCACGGCCAGGTCTCCCCACCACGGGAGGGTGGCGGGGGGCTGCGGTGGCCCCGCACACCGCAGGGACCCCGTGGCTGCGCCGTGCCCCCCGTCCTGTCCCCGCCAGCGCCTCCTCCGCGGCGTGGGCCCCCCCGCCACCCGCCTTGGCTCACCGCCCCTCCGGCAAAGCAGCCTCTCCTAAATATTTGCCGAAGGGAGATCCTCGCTGATAAGAGAGGCGGGGGGCTCTTCAGGGTGACCGCGGAGGGAGGATTAGGGCTGTCTGGGCAGGGACGGGCGCTACAGGAGGCTGTTTCCATGGGGAGCAGGAATCCGGCTCCGCTGGTGGCCGTCCCGCTGCACTGAGCCCGAGGGATCCTGCCGAAATGGAGACACGCGTTCGCCTCCGTGATTCACCCCATCCCCGGCGTGAGGGTTTGGCAAGACCTCTGAGCAGAGCAGGAGCATGGGCCCTCAGGACGCCACCTCCAGAGTCCTTCACGCTAAGCCAGCGCTTTCAGGGCAAGGACAACCTCTGCCCACGGGCTCCTGCAGCACCTTGCACAACTCGTCCCCCGAAGGATGATTCCGGGGTGCACTTGGAAAGGACATTTCCCTTCCCCGCTGCCCTGCACCAAGGATGGCCATGGAAAACACCTTCGGAAGAAGAAAACATAACTATCATTCCTTCCCCCACTCTTTTTTCTTTGTTTCTAGGTGGGGTTTTTTTTGGTTTTTTTTTTTGTTTGTTTTGTGTTTTTTTTTTAAATCTCACTCCCTGGCAGAAACTACCCTCTCCCATTGTCACGACCCGCCTTGTCCCCGGGCTGGCGTTGACGGCTACAGGGAACAATGTGGCTTTGAGGCTCCTGGTGCGTGCAGGGGAGGGGATGGGAATGGGGTGCCGAGCTCCGCGGCGACTGTAATCCCCCTTTAATTGCTGTATAAACACAACCAATGATTTCCACGGGCTGGCGTAGCTGAATGCGTTGCCTTCTGACTCCAAGAGGAACTTTGGAACTGAAAAAAGCTCACGTTTTTCTCAGATGGGACTAACATACACCCAGCTCTCAGTATGTCAGCAGAGGTGCTATAATTTACAAAACACCCTTACTACCAGAAAACCACTACATGGACATAGTTAAATAAAAAAAAAAAAAAATTTAAAAACCTTTTCCTTCATGGAAACAAGCACATTTATGTAAACAGTTGCAGCCACATTATACCACTTTTCCCATATCAGTAAATGAAAGCGGCATAAGCTGGGCATATCGAGCAGCCCGCGATTTTGACGGCTGTATGCACAGCAAACCGCGAGCTCAAATCACCGAGCAACACTCGCCAGCGCTGTAAATCACTGTAGCACTAAAGTCAATGGAGGTAGATTGATTTCAGCCAGCTACACATCCGACGCGGTAATTCTGCAAATAAACTTTTCAGGTATCAGAATACCTTCCTGAATTTCAGGGCGCTAGACAAACGTTATGAAACTCAAGAGAATTTTTCTATGAAATATCTTGAAGGCTTTTGATGCATTCGGTTGGGTTGTTAAAACGCCACATAAGCCAACTAGAGTCAAAACTTTTTTATTGTTATAGGAGTAGACCAGACTCAAAACTGGAAAAAAAGGCATTTTCCTCCAGGAAATGCTGATACGCAATTTTGGTTTTATCAGAATTTTCCACAGGAGAAAAATATATTTCAGTAAAATATGACTCAAAAATGTGTCACTGTGCTTCAGGTTTTGTCCCTTAAGGCTTTCCCCCCCCCCACATTTTGTTTTGTAGCCTAAGTTTTTTCACCAAAATTCATAAGACCTTGAAAGCTAAAGACCTTCCTAGCTTAGCACACATGCTTTCTCTGTCTATGCACATCCTGGGAGCTGCAGGTTGCAACAAAACTTGGCCCAGAATGGAGATTGGAAGCAGAAGGTACTGAAAACCACAATTCCCATGAGACAGGCTAATGCCATTTTGCACAAAAATACTTTGGTTTTCAGCCAGAACAGCTTGGTTGTCAGTAGTATGATATATAAATACCAAGATTTGGGGTGGAAAGCAGATGTGCACATGAAAAAGGTCAATTTTAGTGAAAAAACCCCCAACTTTGCACCAAAAGAAAAGAGGAAACTGCACCATAAATCTGACAAGCTGTATTTCTGGGAGAGTCCTGTGAAATCTCAGCCCCACGGGGACTTCGCTATTCATCACATTGGGGTCAGGACTCCTGCTTTAGGATGTTAAACAGGGCATGGTGTTGTCCAAAAGTGGCACTGATGTTCACGTGTGCAAACTGGCTCTCCAAGTCACGCTCTGCACGTGGAGCGACAGAGACGTCCCATCAAAACCATCTCGTGACAATAGCTACAACTGGGACACGCGCATTTGCTCGGGCTAAAGTCACTGGTCCAAAAAATGGCCTCAATGGCCCCAAACTGGCCCCTGATATTCAGACCACACTTCTACTGGTCGGAATACCTGTGGGTATGATAGCTGCAGCCATTTGCAGGCTTGTGCCTAAGCGGGACACGTGCAATCTGAAGATGCGGTGCTTGAGCAAATAGCCGAGCGGTGCTGGGAGCATCACCCGCCACAGCCACCCCCCAGCCCGCCGTTTCCAACTTGCTCCGATGGGGTGGGCTGGAAGGAAGGCGGGGTGGCCAGCTCCATGCAGCTCTGCCGGCAAAAGCCCGTGCAGGCGCAGCACAGCCTTTCACTTCGCCGGCATATCGTACCTGCCCACCTTTCCTTTCCTTGAGGAAAAGGTCTTGATTCCAGCAGATTCAGTTAAAGCTTTCATATTAACTTTTCAAAAACCTACAAATTTACATGAATATGGAGACAAAGTAGAAGACAGACAAGTCCAAGCCTATGAGTTTTTTGCGTACACGCATCCCCAGCCATCTCAGGTATTGTGGTGACCTGGTCAGGGCAACCAGCTCTGTTGGAGAGCCTTGTATCCTTATTCATCCACTCCTACAAAACTTTGCCCTCAAAGTTACTAAAATTTTCTGACTCATTACTGCAGGGATTGGTAGCGGTCCAGGCTGTGTACCTACTGTAGTAGCTCGGGGATTTTGTCAAGAAGAACTTCATCTTGGTTACAAAATTAAGGCATTATAGGAAATTGCATAGAAAAGCTGAGCAAAGCACACATCAGGTCTGCACAGGTGAAAATATTCAAAGGATAGAGATTTGAAGCCCAGGGATACACATCCCTTGCAATCCATTTTAAAACACAAAATGACCAAACGCTGTTTCCCATAACACGTAACTCAGTTTGAGCAACTCCCCATGCAACCTTGTGGCCAGGATCCCTCTAAGGCAGGACTAAAACTCTGGGTCTTCACCCGTGCTGTGCAAGACCAGTACAAGCACACAAGGTAAGGTATAAGGCACTCCCTTTCCATTGAGTTATTCCATTTAAATGCTCCAAAAGAAGTTGAGGGCACACCTATTTCCATGAGTCACCAGGAGGAAAGCCATCGCATGTATGGCCTATATGACACCAAGATGAACGCATCCAAAGTTTGGCCCTCGGACTCCGCAGCAGCACTTGGCTTCTGAGCAGCCAGGAAGATGGATATGACATACCAGGGACAGGATATTCGTTACTGAGAGGGAGGGATACAGGCTCTCCAATAGTTAAGGATGCAGCTGGCATGTTATGAAAGGACAGATTTTGGCTACCTTGCAGAAAGTTTTAAAAAAAAAGTTGTCATACTTTTCCTGCTGCTGCACCGAAGTTTCACTGAAAGGTTTAAGGCGATTGCTGCAGAAAAACTCAGTGAATTCCTGTTTGTGCATATCCATTTCACACGCACACAAATCCATCAAAAACTCCCAATAACTTTTGATAAACAAGTAATTACCCACCGAGGAGTCACGCCTCTGCCTTGCCATGCCTTGGCAGACAGCTCTGGGGACAGTCTTTGTCATATAGCCTACAAACATACACATGTTATACCGTAAAACATACTGTTCTCAAAACGGAGAGCAAAATGTATTTGCTGTCATCCCCGCATTTCATGGGAAACTGTTAAAAGTGAGAAGTATTAAATCATTATGTATCATTAAACCATCACCAAACCATAACCATTAAGCCATCAAATCATAAATTTGGATGGGTAAAGGCCTCCCTCTGAATTCCTTGAAGCATTGCACGTGTAGGCACAGACCCCAAGCACTGCGGCGGTGCGAAGAGCAGTGCCGACCCCCACGTTCAGCAAAACGCGTGATGGCAGAGAGGACCTACGGAATGAATAGTAGCGTTTCTTCTGCTATCCTACAGGAGAGAGGCTGTTTTGAAACACAGGGCACGTGCTGCTTCCAAGGAACCAGACACGATGGGATATGGACTGTCTACATCTTCCACGGCCGCAGAGGACAGCTCTGATGGGTTTGCTCCTTTCCCTTTTCTCTAGAGATGAGGCTTTCAAGGATAAGCTGGAGACTACACTGATACAAGGTTCCCCTGCACATTTCCATTCATAAGCCACTGAGCCGGTAATTTTATAAGCCATAATTAGACGTTTTCTGACACCTAATCCGCTCATGTGTCTGTTTTAATTTTCCCCATCAAACGTGCAAGGGTAGACGACAGCAAAACAATACCCTCCTTATTCGCTGCTCGTCGGCCTCGGGAGGAGAGCCGCTCTCGGGGGCTGCGATGGCAGGTTCCCGGGCACAGAGAAGCGATGAGCCAGCGGCGCTGGGGAAAAAAGAGACAAGAGCGATGGGTGCTGCAAGCCCAGGGCTTGAGCAGGGCGCTTGCCCTCTGCTCGCTCGACATAAGCAAGCAGCAGTTATTCCCAGCTTGCCGTAAGGAGCAAAGTTTCCATTCAAACCCCAGGAACGGGAGAGGAGAGCGTTGTTGCACATCGCTCGACATAAGCAAGCAGCAAAGGCCGGGGGAAAAACAAACAACGTGAGCATTTCTGGACTGACTGTCCTCACAGCCCAGGAATGCAGGCAGTGTCTAATGTTGCAGGAACTCGGGAAACCCCTCCTTTCCAGCAGGTTCGTTCTTTTTTTCCTTTCCTTTTTTTTTTTAAACAGGCCTAAGCTCACAAAATGTGATTTGCTGAACTCAGATTTTGTGGCATTTGTGTGTTGGAGACTTTGCTCCTCCTCGTTCAGGCCACGGATGCGCCTCTGTCTGCTGTGCCCCCAGTCCATCCCAGCAACCGGGGCACATCCTGAACCGCAGAGGCCTTGCCCCAGACGTTGGCGGCACATGTTTCAGCCTTGGGACGGTTCAGGACTGTGCAAGGTAAATACAACTGACAGCGTAATTGATGTGGTTTTTCTCCAAGCGAGTCGAGAGGGTTTGTTTGTCTGGGTTTGAATGTCAGATCACTGCAGCTCATTTCATCGGTGCATTATCAAATTCCTTTCTTTCAGGTGAGAGGGTGCAACCAAATCACAGCTAAGAGGAATTAGATCACTGCAGCTCATTTCATCGGTGCATTATCAAATTCCTTTCTTTCAGGTGAGAGGGTGCAACCAAATCACAGCTAAGAGGATTAATGAAGATGTGTGGCACCTAAGACTGAATTAAGTTCAGGTGAGAGCAAACAAAAATTCATCATCTAATGACCAGATATCCACAAAGAGCTCACTATTTCCCAAAAAGCAGCCAAAACCTAGTGCCAGGTGCCATCAGCAGTCCATATGACTCATCCCGGCGGTGAAGCTGTAGAACAAGATGTTGGTTTTCTACCTTCTTACTTGATAAATCACCACCTTACAAATCCAGGGAAAGGCAGGAAAACTTCAAGATCTCTTAACACAGGGACTGTGAGCTGGGGTCTGCCCTAGGGAACATGTCTGTCTTGGAGCACCAAATGGAAAGGATGGTCTGACTAGACAGGAATGGGGTCCATGAGTCCAGTCCCATCTTCAATCTATCATGTAACCCGGGCAATTGACTCCTTTTAGCCTTTTTCTCTGAAAATGGACGCAACTTCTCCAACATCTCAATAGTTAACGTCCAATACTGACCACAGGGAGTCTCAATACCATGGTGGTGTGACTGTACAACATACAGGATGGGGGAAAGATGCTAAATAAATAGATGAAGGATTCAGTCCAAAGAGAAACACAGTTATGGAAAAGATGGAGGGAGGTCACCGAAGGAGTAGCAAAACTGTCGATCGATCCAGATCAGTGATGGTGAGGGGACTGTCTCACTGGCTGCTAGGCAGACAACTTGACCGACGATTAGATAGCCATATGTGGAACTAGGAAAAGAGAAAATGGCTGGGATTTTAAGAGGGTAATACCCTCCTCATGAGGCCCTACCTTTGCAAACCAGGAGGCAGATTGGCCAGAGGCGCATGGGATCGGCGCTTGCATTTAGTGTGATCAGAAGGGTAGAGAGCTGTGGATGAGGAAGAAGATGTTAATTTGCTCTGAGACTAGCAGGGACCCACCCATGAAGTATCGGGTTGGTTTTCTGAAGGGATTAAGGAGTCCTCACCCTTTTGGGAATTCTCTGTGCTGTTTTTGTTGTTGTCATCCAACAAAGGTGCGGCACTGGAGAGGTCACAGGAGAGGTGAGGAACGTGTTGAGCGCTCTGCTTCCCCCAGGATAGAGCAACACGCAGCAACCAGACCAGGTGAGTCAGAAGAAGGGGAAAATAATAGGGAAGACTGGTAACTTGTATCAGAGCTTCCCGATCAGAGCTCAGGCCCTTACAATCCTTTATACTGATAATCGATGTTAACAGCTACTGAGTTCTCTCCCTCTCTCTCTCTCTCAGATCTGGAACAGGTCACCCAGAGAGGTGGTGACATCTCCTTCTACAGTAGTGATCAGGCTTTGGGTAGTCAAAGCCACGGCTGACCTGATCTGGTGTTGGAGACAGTTCTCCTCCAGATCGGAGGTTGGATTACAGACCTCCTGAGGTCCATTCCCACCACCGCTTCTATGAGGCCTTGGGGGAAGGAATAAAGCAGAAGTGGCATAAATAGAATAATCCTTCCTATTTTGAAGTCTCTTGTTATTTTTGCAAGCCATCAAATGTGTATTTGCAGGCAAATGAGGACAATGCATACAGCAGTGGGTAAGCACAGCATGGGCTGCCAGTTCTCTTGCATCCCCCCATCTCATATTAGGAAGCAATGGGAGCCAACTCTTCTCCAGTCCTTCCCAGTAGGCAGAGAGTCCTCCTTCGAGCAGCGGGTTGTGTCTTCTGGGGAACTGCTGGAAGGGACTGAGGGCTGAGCTGTACAGGTAGCCCATTTTCACTACTGACGGGTCAGAGAATTGGGTGTTTCGATTCCTAGACGTTCTCCTTTTTTTGACCACCTACAGGGAGCCTTCTTATGTGGCACTCACTGACAGAGGTCCCACCAGGCAACTGGGAGCAACTGGTTTAGACGCACAAGATGACAACCTGGTCTCCACTGCCCTGCTGCTCCCACGTTGGTACTCCAGATAATGCCACTTTGTAACTTCTAAAGATGCTCTTGTGTTGATGCCACCAGAAAGCCACACTTGAAGCCTTCACATGTCAGGAAAACAATGTTTTTCAGTATGAGAAAACCACTACATGCAGCAGCACACGCTCGGCTGTTAGCAGCTCTGCGGATGCCGCTGGAAATGACTGTGGGATTTTTTAAGGGCACATCAAATTGATTTGGATCTGTTAAAACCTAACGCCTTGAGCTCCATCTGTGTTTCCAGTGTCCCTGCTGGAGAAGCAGAGGGAAGAACAAACACAAGCAGAGAACAGGATTTTCCTTGCCTTATCCCCACCAAGTATGTTTGTTTAAACAAGATGGGTGGAACTGAAGCCATGCATGGGTGAAACTAAAAGGAGTCGGTCTATGTGCCTGAATACTTCATACCAGCACATTTGCTCAAGTACGTTTCCTTGCAATGCAAAAGCCAACGGAGTCCTCACAGCTCACCCCAGTCAACACCTTCTTTCCTCTGAAAAATTCTGCTTACCACCCAGGCCTTTAAATTTAGCCTTTTTCCCTTCCTGCTAGTTTACTTCTTCCTGCCTCCAGTATTCCAGGCGGTGGGTTTACCTTCCCCACATCGCACACCACCTTTTAAAACAGACGGTATGGGGTGGGGATCACTACTCCGCCCCAGCACCGGCAGGTAACGCCCCAGCCCCAGCCTGACTTCTCAGCCCTTCCTTAACGCTCTCCCCACAAAGAGGGCAAACAGGTCTGCAGCTCATCCCCTTCCAACCCATTATTCCACCGCTTTCACAAATTCAGTCTAGTAAATGGGTTGGGTGGGTAGAAACCTTTGCACAGTATTAACACACAATTTCAGCAGTAATTGTGCAGGAATTCAGCCACGTACAAAACCTCCTTTGCATCCCTTTGCTGTCCACGAGCAGACCTCTGGGCCACATCAGGTACCCGATTCACCCTTTCTGGGGTGAAGGCTGGAAAACATGCTCAGCACGCCTTGCAAAGACCATCTGGGACAGGTTATTTACAATAAGGGGGAGATCTCTCCAGCGTTGCTGGATTGCAGCACTGTTAGACAGAGGATCCTAAGCTATTTCAGACCTTTGAGGGCACTGAGCCCAAGCCGTACTCATCAGACTACAGGTAAAGGGGCTGTTACCTCGAACCGAGGCAGACACAGATCTACCTAACCTGGAGTGACTCTCCTGAGATAGTTTGCTAGTTTGTTGGTCTCTTTTCCCAAGTAACAAGTGATAGAACGAGAGGAAACGGCCTCAAGTTGTGCCAAGGGAGGTTTAGATTGGACATTAGGAAAAAATTCTTTACTGAAAGAGGGGTCAGGCCTTGGCACAGGCTGCCCAGGGCAGTGGTGGAGTCCCCATCCCTGGAGGGATTTAAAAGACGTGTAGATGAGGTGCTTAGGGACATGGTTTAGTGGGCATGGGGGGGTTGGGTTGACGGTTGGACTCGATGACCTTAGAGGCCTTTTCCAACCTTAGTGTTTCTACAGTTCTATGATTCTAAACGGGTGACACTTGGCCATCAGGAGTCTGACAGCATTGCTCCGACATGGCCCCAAAATACTCCAGCACTTGCATGTGCCTCCACGGCACGTCCTACCCCCCCGCTGAGCAGCCTTGCTCCACGCAGAGCTTCACAGCCGTACACGCAGCAAGGTACCAGAGAACCGGGACTGGAGTGGATGAAGAGTTTGGAAACATGTCCTTGGTGAGTAAACACTCTTTTCCTTAAAACAAAACCAAACCTAAAACAACAACAAAACAATTTATTCACACTCTTCAGAAGATGCTAATTAAAGTTTACTTTAAAATACTAGCAGACACGAGTGTGGGCTGTAACAGGAACATACTGTGAAGTGACAGGTCTGCAATAATCCCATGCCTCAGCCAAGTCTAATTCATTCTGATCACACACAGGTCCGAAATCCAGGGAGGCTCTCGGAGCAAAAGCATGTGCACTTGTGGGAGGTGCAAGAAGCGGCTCCAGAGCTCGGAGGTGCGAGAGCGAGAACAGGTGTGAGAGCAAGGGTTAATAAACGGGGGGTCTGCAGCAAGCAGAAGGAAAGCTCTCCCCGCTTCCCTACGGCAGCTTTGCAGAGCTCTCCCTCCTTCGCCGGCTCAGGGAAGGCACCTCCTTCCAAGGTTTGCTCTAGTCTAGAGCGATCCGGCTGCAGAGGACTGGGAGGAGCTGCGGGAAAGGCTGAACGTGGCTCGGTGCTGGAGGATGAGACGCCACGACTGCTTTGCCTCCGAGAAGGTGGGCACACCATCACCACGCCAAACGGAGCTTTTAAGAGCTCTTAGCTTTTAAGAGCTGACAAACCGCTTGCTCTGCAGCGAATCCCCATACTGCCTCAGAACTCACGAGCTGGGGAAGGAAGGTTACTTGTCTCCTGCTTTCTCAAGGTTTTCACCCGTGCACGGTAGTTTAGGGACATGCCCCAATTACACCTCGGTGCAGTGCCCAGGAGGGATCCAGGTGCATCTCAGGAGGCATTGGGAGGGCCTGGGCGAGGGGCTGAGGAGGAGGAGAGCCAGGGGCGATGCAGAGGACTGGGCTGGGAGCACCCACCTGAGCAAGGCCCAAGCTTTCTAACAGGTGCAGAAGTTCTCTATGCTCCAGCACTTATCTGAAGCTGGGTGTTAGGTGAAACACCAAGCACTGACAGAGCAGGAAAAAAAAAAAAAAAACAACAAAAAAAAACAACAAAAAAACACCACTGTGAGAGCAATGCTGAAACAAAAATTAGTTTCTTCTGGTGATGCATATTACAACCAACTCCACTATTGCCAGAGCAACACCACGGCATTTGGCCCCAGGCAGGTATAGCGTGCTGAGGAAAAGGCTGATGGAGACGGGCTCCGTGTCCCCGAGCTCCCATGTGGCTCTACATCATGTGCTTCACTGCTCATTTAAACTCATCTAATGTGTTCCAGGTTGGGTAGGAAAAGCTACAACATGGGATGCATACTGATTTTTTTTTTACAGATGCCACTTCCTAACTTACACGGGTCTATTTCTAAAGGACTCAGGAGTTACCTTGGTTCCAAGGTCCTTCAATAAAAGAGGTCAAGAACATCAACAGTGCAGCACATCGAGGTCATTGCACCTTGACTAGTGTCCTGGTTCCGGCTGGGACAGGGTTAACTTTCTTCCCCGTAGCTTGGGGGTGTGCTGTGTTGTGTTTTGGTCTGGTGTAAAAGGAGCGTTAATGGCCCATTGATGCTTTGGCTGTTGCTGGGTGATGCCTGCACCGGGGTGGGGGGACCACAAGCCGGGCTGGTGGGCCCAGCTGGCCAATGGGGTATTCTATACCATGTGACATCATGCTCAGCATAAAAACCAGGTGGGGTGGGGGGGGTTTGCCCCCGGTTCGGGACACGCGGTCGGTGGTCGGTGAGCAGTTGCATTGTGCATCATCTGCTTTGTATATTCTGTTATTGTTGTTGTTCCCATTTGCTATTATTGCTGTTCTACTTTGTTTTATTTCAATTATTGAACCGTTCTTATCTCAACCTGGGAGCTTTCCTACTTGTACCCTCGCGATTCTCTCTCCCATCCCACCGGAAGGGGGGTGAGCGAGCGGCTGCATGGCGTTTATTTTTGCTGGCTGGGGTTAAACCACAACAACTAGACAGCAGCTGGCTTACCGTAAGCCAACTAGCACAGGCAGTGATCCCACCATAGCCTCCAGCAATCAGATTTTGGTGGACATGATCTGATGCTGCTCAGTGCCCTCCGACTTACTCAGGTTGCAAAGGCAGTGCTGTTCATGGTCTCCGAGTGACCTCCTGCAAGGTTTAGAGCCGGTCCTAAACTACTGCCGGGGCTGCCTCCCTCCCCCCGGGGAAGGCGCCTGGTTTCGCAATTCCCACGCACGCCCCAGCCATGCAGAGAGAACGCGCCTCCCCGTCCCTGCACGGGGAAAAATCAGCATCAGCGCATCTGACTTCAGGGCACGTTTTAACCTGCCGAACACCAACGCCGAGAAAAAGCGCCAGAGAGATCGCCTCCAATTTACAAAGGACTGACCGAGCTTTCTGAAATCGCAAGAATACACCTGAAAGACTATCGATGGCAGGGCAAGAGGCAAACAGCTACGTGGGGCCCCTGCGGTGCAGAAGGACGGTAAAAACTCATTATGAGTTTGCCAGCTCGGAGTCCGGCTTGGGGACCACCTCACGTGTGCAGCACTGCCCCAGTCCTGCCTCTGCTCACTGGGGACGGTGATGAGAAGCACGCTAGGTGTAATAGCAAATCATTTCACCTGTTTCCTGCAGCCGGCGTTATTTATTTTTATTCCGTCTGTCTTTCCCCTGGTCTGCACGTGCCCTGGGAAGGCATTTCAGGCGTAGGATTTCACTGGGATCCCACCTGCACTCGCCGCAGCACTTTTCTCCCAGGCAGACTTTAATTAGATGGGGGCAATAAACCATATGTCAAACGGGTGATTTCACTTTTAATTACATTTTCCAGAAGGTAATAAATAGTTCCACTGAAGCGAACGCGAACCGCCAGGCGCTCGCTTGTCGAGCCTGGTGTCACGTCACCCCTCGCAAGAGGCACGGCGCGGGACCTGGGGAGCCCGGGCTGTTCTCGCAGCCCCCTGCCCAGCGATGCTCGTGGGGACCCGGCCCGCTCCCCGCCGTGCCTGCGTGCACGTGCCACTCTGCGTTTCAGAGGTGGCTGCTCCTCCTTTAACCCACCGAATATTTCACCGGGCACCGAAAAGGAAAAAGGGAAAACTCATCCCTTTAAGTTATCGTAGGGCTTGAAGTGGAAATGACGAGCCTCTTAAGCGCTTGGGAAAATCATAGCCTTTGCCCAGGCGTAGGCGTGGCTCTCGCTGGTTATACCATCAGAGTACTGACACCTGCCACCCCCTCAACCGCCCAAGAGAATCACAACGACGTCCTTAGGAAATCATCATCACGGGTGCCAAGGGGAGAGGTTACCTCCCCTCCCCTTCCTCCTGCAACCCAAAGGCTTTGGCTTCCTTGCACGTGAACACGAGGTCCCACTTCGTACCCCCCATCCGTCCGTGCTTCTGGGTAAGCACTTACAGGTTACATGCTCCGCAGTACGGCAAGGGACCAACCCGCGCTTGCTCACCCGTCGTTAAGTTTGTGTCCATATGATACGCGAAAGCGCTCTTAGACCCTTCATTGATAAACAAAGTTTCATTCATGTGTTTTCTCGCCTGTGAAATCCCCATTACTCCCTGAGAGATGAATGCATATAGATCCTAAAAACTAACCCGACAGATGGGAAGCAGTATAATGAAGGAGCCTCACTTCTTAGAGAGTCTCAAGTTTTCTCCTTGGGCCTCTGAAGAGTTGGAAAACAAGGTCAGTATAAATAATTTTGTATCCCAAAGCTGTTTAATAAAAACATCCCTATGTTTACCAGACTGCTGCTTAGCTGTGCGCTTGCTGACATCTCCCTAATTGGAGAGCAAGAACTTCAGGGCAGCTGCTTCACACCGATCAGAGTTTCTGGCCAGAAATCTAGGTCAGATCCAGTGTCAAATTCACTGGAATTTTACTTTTTCCATATTAACGATCTCCTCTTTGAGCCAACGTGTTGCATTCGAAAATAAATATTAGTAAGTAATGTCAAGTGTGAACTGCAACACCTGAGGGAATTCTCCTTAAGAGCTTGGTTAGATCCATGTCAGACAAACACTCCTGCACATACCTTGTGGTCCTTGGGTAACAGGGACTGTCACCTACAAAACCCAGGTGAGCTTATTTCATCTCTGCCGCAAGATGAAGGCTGTGGCCACTCAGTTCAGAGCACAGCCAAATCGTATGGCCTGATCACGCTGATCTTGCAAAAAAAGAAAGAGGATTTGCACCATGGTCCCTGGGCAATGTGAGTCACAGACCTAAAAAGCTTGAGAAAAACTCAATCTTTAAGTTTAGCCTGTGGACATAGTGCCTAGAAACTGAACAAGGAGGTCTGCATCCTATAGGCAGATAGCAGAGAGAGCTTCCCACTAAAACACTTTTAAATAGCAGCTTCTATTTAGTATTCTACAGGAGAAAATAGAGCTATAATATCTTAATATAAGGGGATTTCATTTTGATCCAAAGTGGCATCTTAATTTCAGATTTGGCAAGTGGCAAGCTGCGTGTCAGACACCGCCCAGACGAAACTTGTCTTCATTTAGAGTTGAAGCCACTGCTGACAGAACGCGACGTTTAACCTCAGGACAAACAAAATCTTCTCAGTTACCACCGATTTGCATCTTCAAGACCAATGCCAAGCGTCTGAGAGGGTGCACGAAGGACCTGAGCTGGCAAACCTGTTGCTGCGGGCTCAGAAGAGGATGCTGCGCCTGTCAGGACTGTGTTTCTGAGGACAGAGATGTGTGAAAAGCTGGAACAGAGAACCGGACAGTCCGAGTGTTTCTTCCCACAGGCCTTTTTCTGACATGTCATAAAACAATGACTGCGACTGTGCCGCCTGCCTGGGGGAAGGAGCTCGGGACTGATGGATTTTGCTGCGGATATGACAGATTTCTTCTTTGGGTGAGGAGGGAAGAAATCCCTACACACACACACACAGAGTAAACACTGGCCGTAAAGCTACAGAAACTGCTGGCCGAGGCAGAGTAGTCTTGAAAGGGGTTCATCATCCAAACTTAGACAGCTTGTCCTCCTCCCTCTTTGCCCTGAGATCCAGCTGACAGCAGCTGATGAACAAACACGCTGCTCTTCTCCTTACAACTGCAAACCAGTAACTCTGCACTGATGTTAAAAATTCACTCCAAAGCAGACCCAAACCTTCAAATATCAGCAAATGTGTGGACAACTGCTAGGGCTGGACACTACCGCTGGGGCCAGAGCAGCAGCATCCCGGTGCGCCCTGCCTTACATAGAATCATAGAATCACTAAGGTTGGAAAAGAACTCTAAGATCATCAAGTCCAATCATCAACCCAACACCCCCATGCCCACTAAACCATGTCCCTAAGCGCCTCATCTACACATCTTTTAAATACCTCCAGGGATGGGGACTCCACCACTGCCCTGGGCAGCCTGTGCCAAGGCCTGACCAATCTTTCAGTAAAGAATTTTTTCCTAACGTCCAGCCTAAACCTCCCTTGGCGCAACTTGAGGCCGTTTCCTCTCGTCCTATCGCTGTTACTTGGGAGAAGAGACCGACCCCCCCNAACTCTCTCTTACGCCCGGCGGGGACTTCTCTTCAAGCCCCCTCTTCCCCTCCTGCGCGTCTGTGCCAACAGGGGAGACGTGTCCCCAAGCCTGGGCTTCTCTTTCTGCCCAAGCCCTCCTGAAACATTCCATCCTTTCCACCTCCACAGTTTTTAGGGTACCCAAGTAGCTTATAACTGCTTATAACTATAGCTTATAACTATATGTAGCTTAAAACTATATAGCTTAAGACTATAAGGGCAATTATAACACACACCTTCAGACGCATCTAGTGATGAGGAGATAGGATTTCAAGGCAAGGCTATCTTCAGTTTCCTAAGCCACATTATCGCACTTTGGTGTGGCATTTTTGATTCTTAGTCCATGAAGAAACACCTGGAGAAATGCCTTTGGGTACAAAAATTACACACCTGCACAGATTTCTGAAAGACAGACATCACCACTCTGGGCTTTTAAAGGCTATATTATTCAGTTCAAGATCAAATTCCTCAAACAAGGCAAAACCCCCATACCTTCTCCTTCAAAACTATGGACTGCATGTTCAAAGTTTCAATATAAGCCTCCCCATACAGGTGGTGTCCAGCTTACACATGCCACACGCCCTACGCTCTTACTGCAGTATTATTTACTACTTAAAAGTTATTTTTCTTCAGGACAGGCTTTATCCCCAATATCCTGGCAAAGAATGGAAATTCACAGGACAGAGCAAAAGCTGCAGCCAAGAAAGTCTTTGAACTGAAGTGCTCCGATTCGTGGCTTTCTTTAGCATCTTCACCCTCAAAGAATAACTCCTTCCATATTTCATAACCATTAGTTACATGTCTGACTAGCTTCAAATCTGTGATGTTGTTCAAAATCCAATTATTTTACATATTAGAAGAAAAAAAAAGTGTACAGTTCACATTATGCATGAAAACTCATAGTCAAAACTAATTTCTTACCAAGTTTAAACAGCCTGATGGGGAAAAAAGTCATAAAATAGGCATTTTGCTTAATCTGTGACTAGGGGTAAATATTCTTAGCCAACCTTTAACCACCTGTTTCCAAGTTATGTTAAAGGACTATGAAAGTGCCCAAATGCCTGAAGTTTATATTTTTCCAGTTAGAATGTCATGTTTTTCATTCTTGTTTTATACATCACCGTACCCAGTTGGTGTTCCAAATACCTAGCATCCTTTACCTGTCTGGGAAGGTGTTCCTCCCAGAACAAGAGGAAAAGCACCATAAAACTCCAGCTGCAGTGCTACATGAGCATGCAAGGCAAGACATTGCAACTGCACAGTACGCACATAACCCCCATCGTAAAGAGCTGCAAAAATGTCAGGAAACCTCAAACACTCAGGCTTTGGGTTTATTTCAGACCAGAACCCCGTAGGCTAATAGTGCACATCTTCTAGCACCCACCCAGTCCACACGTACCGATTTCCCCAGCACAGGTATTTTCTTGCCAAGGGGTGGTGGAGGCTTACCTGGCCTCTCATTGTCCTTTTCAGGGTGGTCGGGGAAAAAAACAGTTGGTCTGGTATTTCCAGTTGCTGTAGTCAGGAGCAGGTAACAATATTCCTTCGGTAACTTCCAATGGCCAATCTTTTTTCTTCAAAAACGCCTTTCCTAAATATTGTCTTAGATGCGTTGCTGTTGTCTGCTGGCATATTCTGAACCTTAGAGGTCAAACCTCTTTCCATCCCGTGTGTCCTCTGTGCTCGGTGCCTGATGGTTCTTGCCGGCGAAGCAGAGGAAGGCAGAGGAGACAGTTTTCTTTCCAACACTCTTCATATCCTAAAGAGAAAACACGGTTAATGCTGATTGAAAGAAAACCATTCTCGAAGGGAAATTCTGTCCATGGCTCCATCAGAAAGGAATGAGGGAGCAGGGTTTGACAGAGCAAGGAGAAAATCAGGATCATCCAAGTTAGACAGGACTGTTGGCAGGTATTTTCTTCCTAGTTTTGATGGCTCTTAGCTATTGTCATACCTGGAACCAAGTCAAATGCATGCTTATCCCACTGCGCAAAGCTATTTCTTTCAGCTTCTATAATAAATCAGGGGCATTAGCAAACTCTTACACAGGTTGCAATAAAGAACCATCCCGTATTTGAAATGCACCAGCTGAGGTCGATGGCGTTCCCTTTTAATTTTCATCGCTTAATTTTAAGCCAGCTAAACTCTCACTTCTTCCAAGACCGCTCACACCACGCGCTGAATTCAACTCCTGGCCCCGGCGGGATGGAGAGAGCCCTCGGCTCCCTGAGCACCAGGCCCCAAATAGCTCTAGGATGCTATTGATGCTCTGATGCTCTGCTCCCTGGGGAACTGGCCTCACCTGGGTTGCTCATACCCATTTTTACTACTCAGGCAGAAGTGAATATGCAGTTTTATGTGTTTAGAACGACAGCCACGCAGCCGATTCTCAAAACCCTCATAGCTGACCCCGAAGCACTTCTCTCCATCAGTACAGTTTGCCACCCAGTGGGACCTGCTCCATCCCCAGCCACGCAGCTTTGCTCCCGTTTTGCAGTTGCAGATGAGATGCTGCTGAGCGAAAAGTGGGAGACGCAGTGACGGGCTCCACGTGGTCCATCCACCCCCCGCCGTCAGGAGTGGATGAGCACCCACACTGCCCAGGAGGCTCTCTGGGACTCTCATGGCACGTCAGCATTTTCAGGGCAACGCCACCATTTTCTCGGCAACGTCACCATTTTCACGGCAATGCCACGATGCACCTCACCGTAACATCAGAGAGAAATTTAAACAGGAGCAGTGTCTAGAAGACACAGGTAGCAAATCTTCCTGTCCATTGATGGGACCTTGCTGGAGTGTTGTGCTTCATTTTTTATATATTTGAAACAATACTGTAAACAAATTTCCAGCCAAACCAGCTGTTTATACATGCTTATTCCTCCCTACAAGTCATGCATTCTGAAATAGTTCATCGGGGCTCCCAGTCAGGTTAGTTTGGAAAGTTTGAGCAAACCCTTTCAGGGAGTTATGAGAATAATTAGTTCTGTGTAAATTGAAAAAAGGCAGAGAAACAAAAAAAAAAAATCCTGAAGTTTGCCATTTCTGCAACGGAGAAAAATGTTTCACTGGTGATCTAACATCAGTCATGAAAATACCGTGCAATTCTGGAAAATGGTGACTGATCCCCCTTTAGCTGCTGCTGCAAGAGGATGATGAACACTTCCCTTAGGGGTGATGGCAACAGTCCTATATTATTGCTCAGACCTGAGTATTTTAAGTGAGTAGAGAAATCTGCTGCTCGAAATAAAATTAGACATGAATGGCTGAGGAGAGTCTTGACCTTTTTATGTCCGTTTTTCTGTGAAATTTTGTAAACTTTATTGGAGGCCACTTCCTGCATTCACAGAAAGCTACTTTCTTCGTTAATACCCCAATAAGTCTGCAGAATGACGACGTCAGAGCCAGAACTGCTAAAGAACTGCTTTTAACCATTTCCTTTCAGATAAATGTAATCATCTGCTCAAACGCAGTTACCAGAAGTCAGCTGAAATCTTTTGCCATTTCTTCAAGGGCTTTTTTTTCCCCCTGAAGGAGCAGCACGATCAACAGTCACGTAACTAACTGCTGGCAGTGGGAGATGTGAACTTTGAATAGATTGACTGTGTCATTCCAAGTCCTAGCTCCATAGCACTAACTTTAATTGCCAGATAATTTCCACCTGCTCCTCTAAAATTTTGTATGAATATACAGGAGATTTCCACTATGAAGTAGCTTTCAACACCATATGGGAGACTGAGTTATTCCCATTTCAAAGATGAGTTTGTGAGACCAAGAAAAACAGCTTGTTGACACTTGAAAATTGACTAGAGGAGCTTTTCTGGATGCTCTTAAGCTAGAATCACAACATGTATTAAGTCAAGTTAAAACAAATCAACTCTTATTCCAGAATGAGTGCTATTCTATTTTGCATTCAGCGCATCAATCCTTATGGATGCACTTCTAGATATATGTGAGTCCAAAGGCTCTCAGAGGCCATGGTTGCACTTTCATTGACTTTAACGGGTCAAGCTCTTGAGAAAAGGGATGAAGGGCTGCAGCCTTGAGCCTTAGGAGAGCTCCCAAGAGGCTGGTCCCCATAGCAGAAACCTGAGCCTGGAGTGGATGGAGATGTTCCCTGGGCTGTGAACAGGCAGGAAGAGACACACGTCTCAAGATAAGATCCTTTTAAGCATCACACCAAGGGGCAGTTGTCCCAGCTCAACAAAAGGACCAGGAAAGCTTCAGTGGAGGAATGATGAGGATGGAGGTATCTTTCATCTCACCTCCCCATAACTCTGCACTACTGGGATTTTGCCATGCTTGAGATTCACCCCTCAACGTGGCACTTCAGTCCTGCAGATTAAGAATTGGAGCAGGATAATTCTCTTTCCCGAAGAAAAAGAAAAAAGTTTTCATCCAATATCTCGTTGGTTAAAATATTTTCACCAAACACATGGGACCTAATTTCAACCTCTGCAGGTGAGAAGAGGCATCTGCACACTGAAAGAATGAAATTGTCACTCAAGACTAACCCATCCAGGAGAAAAGGTAACTTTTCCTATGCAGCCACCATCACTCAGCGAGGCTCAAAGTTATCTAAAGATAATAACCTGAACATAAGCACTCATCATCCAGACAGGTTACGTTAATGTTTGCGGAAGGCTGAGAAGCCCAAAGCTGTCAGACAAAATGAGCGAGACTGGTGCCCAAATCCCTTAGACACTTTTGTACATCCCAGCCACAGCTTATCATAGAAACAACTTACGGATGCTGCAAGCACTGCCTAGTGTTTCTAGCACTAACACTCTCCATTTTAACCCCGTGCTTAACTATAAGCATTGAGGACAATCCCCTTCAGACCTCATTTGTGTGTTCTTTGACCACCCAGCAGAGTCCCTCTCGATGGACTTGGGTTCTTTCCCCTTCTACAGGAGAAAAATGCGATGGGTTTTATCCCTAGGGACTTAAAGCCAGATGCTCCATGTATGGCAGAATCCCCAATCACACCCACCAAGACTGATTAGCTTTTCTTGAATTGTTTGGTTTTGGGTTGTTGGTTGGGGTTTTTTGGGTGTTTTGGTTTTTTTTTTTTTTGTTAACCAGCATGACGTTTACCCAGGCGTGATTTTCTGCACGTGCCTGGACCAAAGCTTGGCCTCTTCGGCACGGCCCCAGCCAGAGCCCCAGGGCAGGCAGGAGCAGGCACTGCCAGCCTCCCCGCCACATCCACCTGCTGTGCGCCCAGCCCAAGCCCCCGGGTTTGGGCGTCAAACCGAAACCTCGGTGAAGACCCCCGCAGCTCTTCTCCTTGGAGAAAAGCTCTCCCTGGGTTCAAAGCGATGCGCCTCAAACCCTCTCTCCGCAAACACGGTGCCCTGCTGCCAGCCCACGCCCAGGCTCTTCTGCGGCCCCGTCCCCCAGCGTCCCTGGGGAAGCCTCCAGCCGCGGCAGGGAGCATCACGCTACGTTTTACCTTCAATACCTTCAACGTCTGCCTGAAGTCGGACCCCAGCCTTTGCGGCACGCACCTGCAATCACTCCTGTCACAAGACGAGACTTCTTCAAATCTTGCCAAGTCCGAACAAGACGACTCTAACAAAATGCTAACATTAGAAACGAGTGACTCCATTTGGAGCCCGGCTCCCTGATAACCACCTAACACGTTAGCTCCCTTGCAGGGTCTGTTCTGCGTTTCATCCACCCAGCGCAGCTGACGAGGTGATTTCATAGCTGTCAGAGCTGGGATCAGATGCCCTCGATAAGGCACATCCCCTGGGCATCGTCTCTGCGGACACCTCTCATCGCAGCCATTCTCACGCTTACTGACAGGTATGGGCCAGCTCAGCAGACACCCCAACTTCACAGGTACAATTTTGGGGGGGAAAAACCCGTTCTGGGTACCTAAGGCTTGTTTATCCCCGAGAACCAAACTTCAGAACAAAATCAAAGTTCTTCTCATCTTCTGCCCTAATTGAACCTTTTCTCCAAGTGGATGGGATGGTTGGGGAAACCCATATTGCCCTCGGTGCTATGCCAGATTTTCAGCCTTGGCCCGTCTCTCCTGTCTGGAGAGAGCAGAGAGTTACCAGCACCCTGATCTTCCTCTGACCTGGCAGCCAGTGATATTTTCTCACTGTTAGCACTACACCACCGCTGACATATCTCACACCACACACTCTACAGCCAGCTGCCTCAGTTTCCCCTCTGCTGTCACATGTAGATAATCCCCCGAGTGCAAAAGAAGCAGCTGGGGGAGAAATTAGCCAGCAAAGCCCAGAGAAGATGGAGGATGCCCGGGAGGAGCAGCAGGCAGCAGAGGGGACCACAGCTTGGAAAAACAGAGGAAACCCAGGCGGAGCGGTTCCACCGGGACAGCTCCATCACTATCCCTCATCCAGCGGCAGCCCCCCACCCCCCCACCCCAGTCACCGGTGCCTTTTGTGCAGGGAGATGCGTTCATAAAGCCATCCCGGGCCTTGGCACAAGCTCGCACAGCCGACGCTGGCAAGAGGAGCAGCAGGGGTGCCGCAGGTTAAGCGTCGCCCGCGCTTGCCAAATCAAGCTGGGGAAATTCGTACGGCAACTGCCTTCCACTTTGCTTGGCTCCAGGCAGTGCTATTAGTCTCTCCGCTTAATGAGCATTAACCACCGGCACACAAACAAACACGCCAAGCGTTTACACACGGCCGTGGAGTCTGATGGAGCAATAAACAGATGAGCTAAGCTGCCCTTTACATAAGGATACATTTCACGCGTCGGCGCAGGAGGGAATGCAATTTTTCTGCCACAAAGCATATTCCGTGAGAAATTACAGGTGTGTTTCTCATGCCCAGAGAGAATAATAATAATTTTAGAATTCCTGAATTAGGCCAATCATTCATTCATGGGGGAAAAAAAAAAAAATTAAAATAAAATCCTGCCTGACAAGCTGCCACCTGAAAGCAGAGGCAGGTTCTTGACCTAAAACCAGCCCTCGCCAGAAAGGCGTCTGAAGGAGGTAAAAGGAAGCTCTTTTTTTTGGAAAGATTTTTTTTTTTTTTTAAGAAGATAAATCACATGGATCTTCAAACCAGCTGCATGACGGGCAGGACAGCGTAATGTAAGGGGTTCCCATAGTACGATCAGAAAAGGATCTTTTCTTTGCTATCTACACACATAGCAAAAGAGTTTCTGCCCTAAAAAGCTTGCAGGAGGGTTAGAATATTATTTGGAGGCCTGAAAATGAAATACCTCAGGGTTGGATTTGAGTTTTTCCTTTCCATCTCCACACAGCAAAACGTAGACGTATCTGGAAAATATTGCATCGCCAGAGTTTCATTTCCCCTTTTGCTTCTTCGCTAGCATCTCCAAAGGCAGGGGAAACACTAGGTAGCAAGCAACAAGGAGAAATAAAAGCATAGAAGGAAGCAAAACAACAGGCATCTATTAGGCTTTTGTTTGGATTTTTTTTTCCTTCCGTGGTGAATTGGAAGGGAAGAAAGAAATGAAAAAAAAACCCTTATGTCAACATTTTTTTAAAAGTCCAGGCCTCTAAAATTGCTGCATGTTTCAGTCCCCGCAGAATAAAGCACCAGTTCAAGCCAACCACAAACTATTCTGATACAATCTGCAAAATTATTTTCCTAGTTATGTCGATGAGTGCTGAATAATTAGCAAGGCAGCACCTGGAAGTACCCGTTTCTGTTACCCCAACCCTTGTGCATCCCGGCTCTGACACAAACCTCTCCCAGGGACCCGGCGGGTGTTTCACCCTCCCGCCCCGCAGCAGCGGTGCTTGGTGACGACGGCGCGACACCACGGGACCGGAGCACCCGTCAGGGCACTGGGGAGATCAACCCCTCGCTCCCGGGATCTACTGTCTCCACCTGCGAAGGTGGCCTCAGCAGGTACAGGTGAAGATGGGCCTCGTCCCCCTCGCACGGTAAATCTCCCCTGCAGACAGACGGCACAAAGGCTTGAATAAATATTATCCGGATTTTTTTTTTTTTTTTTTTTTTTTTACCGTGAGAGTTAAACTTGTCTCTCTGTGGTGGTGTTGCACTGCTTGGTCTCCTACAGTCCGCTTCAGCTCTACATTTCTGTGCTTCTGATTTATTACTCGAGCTAGATAAAAACTCGTGGCAGGGGGGAAGGTGTTGGAGTCACTTTTTTCACCTTTTTTGTTTTTTTAGAATTACCTTATTCATGACAAAAACTCTCCTAAACCAACATGGGTTCCTGGCGGGTGCCTCCATCTCTGTGCATACACCAGCATTTTCCCAACACAATAAACAAGGCGATTCTGCTCCTCTCTGAGGTTTTTCCCCTCGCTCCTTGCTTTCCCCAATGCCTTTCATGACACATTGCCATGCCATCGTCTCTTCTCACCCTCCTGCCCCAGTGAAATTGCACCCATGGGTGAATTAGCAAAGCCCACCCTGTCTGCCGTGAGCAGCCCTCAGCTATTCACCACCCACGGCTGCTGGGTGAGCTTTGTGAAACGTGACTGTTTTCCTCCTCTCCTCAATTCACTTTCTTGTGCCTACATGGGGGGGAGGAGGACAGAAACACCGATGCCCCCGCTGCTGCTCCGCAATTCAGCAGGGCTACAAAACCCCAACAGCAACATCTGCTGGCAATGGGAAGACCATCCTGCTTGTAATCTGGCCAGTGTTCCCATCGGAGGAGGAAATTCAGCCACCCACTCACCCGCAGAGCCGAGCGAGGTCCAGTCTGAGGCAGGGTATCTGAAGAGGATGGTACCCTCAGAGGTCGTACTATCTCACTCCATCCTCTGAGACTCGGCATCTGGACGTTACTGGATGAACTACGGCTACGGTGCAGATGGACATAGATGGACCTCTATCACCCTCGCCTTGTTCATCGGGTTTGCCTGCGGGTAAAAGCAGAGGCTAATCATTAAGTGACACAAAAAACAAGCCTCCGTGGTGGAGGTACACAGCAGATTGTACTCAGTGACAGTAATAATAATTTATTTCTTTATATTTGAGGTCATTTAACCAACTTTTGCTCATCCCTTAGATGATGCGTGTAAATATTGCAAATCCGCTCAAGCCTTACAATAACAACAGGGGCTTTACAACCTTTAAAGTTTTTCACAAGAAGAGCTTAAATGGAGTCCTTGCTTGTGGCCCTACTTGTCACCGGCCCTGGCAGTTGGGTACCAACCTGTTTGGTGCCAAAATGGGACAGCACCAGTAGTCCCACCCCAGGTCTCGGAAAATAGGGGTCACACAGGAGGCACGTTACGGAGACGGCGATCCTGGAGAGACGTGGCACTGACTCCTTGCAGGTCAGGTCCGAGGTGCACTGGGATCGGGCAACTTCAGCCTCAGACGTCTTTTGTAACTATAAAAACCAAAAGTTCTGAAAAAAGCAAAACAGTAAAATTCTTTCTGAGTTTAACCAAATTCCAACATATTTCAGCCAATGCACTTAGCAGACCACCTGATGAGGAGGAGGAGGGCCACGTCCTGTAACAGGAATCATCACACGTGCTCCACTTCCTCCGCTCTTCTCTGCTCACCAGATCTTTATCACGAAAGATCGCTCATGCGGTGCTGTTTCCTCTTCTTGTTACGATCTCCTGCACAACAGGGACTTCTCAGAATTTTAATGCTTAATAATATTTTTCACCTTTTCATTAGTCCAGCTTTTGGTTGGCTCTCATGTTAACTTCACCTTTTTTGGGTGGCACACATTGCAAACTGGGCAGAAACACGCACTGACACCAATTTGCATTAGAAAACACTGTAAAAACCAGATTAGCGTGCTCCGCAATTAGGTTTCAAAGAATTCAGGAGTCATTACAATTTGGGAAACGATACCACCTTTTTCAAAACAGAAGCGTTGCCAGGTGTGTCAGAGATGACTAAACTTCGAAGAGAAACAAGACATACTTCTCATTTATTGGTAAAATTTAAAAAATTAAATAAAATAGTATTATTTGACATTGCTGGAGACTGAGCTCTCTCTCTTACAGCCGCAGAAGCGTCGGGCAAACAGCAGCAATGCAAATGTTAGCTGGTGCCAGGACTTGAACCCCACCACTTCTCACGTCACCCTCTTTGATGTTTCCCAAGAAATCGGCACAAACAGTTTCCTTGCTTTTATATCGCTGCTGCCTGTTTTCATTCTGTGTTATAATACCCTTACCCGGGATAATCTGAATTTATCTGACAGCAGTATTTCATGCATCAGTGTATTAAAATGCTTTCTGAGAGCCTACCTTCAGTTCTCTTTTGAAATAGATTTTTAACTAGACTAAATTGAGATACATTTATTGATTCCATTAGTATTGATTTATACTGATTCAGGTGCTTATTTGGGAGTAAAAAAAGTGAATCAATTTTATCTGGAATACTGCAGCTTTTTATATGAACCCATTCCACCTGTGGGTGATTTTCCGTCTCTCCTTCCCGCATTTCTCCACAGAGATTTAATACTTGGTCTATTATTTTAATGAGGATAGCAGTGATGGGAATCCATTACTTGTCTCCGAAGAACCCCTTCTGAACCAGCTTTGCCTTCTCTGGGCATTTCCCACTATCTACCTTTTTCTAGAACTGCTCTGCAAGCACAAGGCATCCTTCAAACACGGAAAGGTACTGCCTTCGGTCAAAATTTACTTCTGTAAATTGGGCTTGTGGTCACACATCACTGAGTCCAGCAAAGCCTACAGCGCTGTGTCTCTGGGCCCTGAGCGGTACCCGAGATGCTCCACACACCTTTCGTGGCTGTGTTTCCTCAAACTCCACGCGAACGATCACCATTTTAGCACGTCCTGCTTCTCTCTATGCGCATACAGAGAAGCCTGGGGGTATACCCCCAGGCCTCCTACGTATCTGTCTATACCTTAAAAAATATGCGTACATATACATTACGTTGGGAAACAGAACAGTGAGAAGAGCTGAGAAAGAGCAATGTCCCTGTTCCTGCTCACCCTGAAATAAAAGGATTAAAATTAGTTGCTGTTGCTCTATTAGATATGTACAAAGGACGAGTTGGGTGCCTTTATCTCGTCATCGCTGGTTTACAGCTACAAGGGCCTGTTATTCCCCTGTGATGTTTCCTCTGGGGTGACAAAAATCTGTTTCAAACTGTTCCCAGCCGTGGTTTGAGGCTTCCTTGCTCAGGGCCGGCAGATAAGGCGGCTCCCCATCGCCACACGTGCTGCGAGCAGGGAGCGGAGCCCAGCAACTGGCGCCAACCGAAAAAGGAGCTCTGCCCTGATCTTATCCGTCGGGCGCGCGCAACACCCCGCCTTGCTCCACGCGAGCATCCTGTTTCCCAACGCCGCCGCGATCTTTGCACGAGAAAAACACATTTTTACGCTGAGGGTGGTCGAACACTGGCACAGGATGCCCGGAGAGGCTGCGGAGACTCCGTGCTTGGAGGTATTCAAAACCCGGCTGGGCACAGCCCTGGACAACCCGCTGGAGGTGACCCTGCTTGACCAGGGAGCGTGGAGCAGACGATTTTCTGAGGTCCCTGCCAACCTCAACCGTTCTGTGATTAGAAAACTCCAGCCTGACTCAGAGCACAGCTACCAAAAGCGACTTTGGCAATGGCACAGAGAAGATGGTTAGTCATTAATATAACTATGATTCGCACACTGTCAATGCCAAATCGCCCCAAATCATCCACCAAGAGCCGGGAGTGTTGGATCCCGTACAAACACAGAAAGGAAGATTTGACTCCTTTCCTCTTTCTGCTTCCTTGTGTAGACAAAATTACATTGCAGTATCTGGAGAAGCAATGCTCTGACCAAAGAGCTAGCTACATTATTAATAGTGTTTAAATGAGATGTCACATATGGGATATATTAATTATAGTGGTTCACAGCACAATTGTCGGGTTTTGTTTTTACCTCTCTCCATCCTCCCCAAATGAAGCATCAGGTAGCGCCTTGGGAGTAGAAGAATATGGGTGTCATCTGGGTGGAGTAAGTGATTAGCAGTGAATTAATTTTAAAGCAACAGGCAACAGTAGGAACATGGGAGGTGACAAGTAAAAGATCTGCGACACATGGCTGCAACTCAATACGCCAGCATAATGAAATCGTAGCTCCACACTGGATAAGTAAAGCAGGTTTCATTCTTCCTCTCCACCTATGAATGAATGCATGGGAAAAAAATAATAAAATCAAAGGTGACGTGGTGAAATTGTCCTCGGGAAGCAGTGGGTGTAACGGTGACATTTCATACGATTAATGGAAGCAATGATGGTAAATGCAAGCATGCGAAAGGCTATGTGCCATGTGAAGATATTCATTAACTGATTTGCTTGCTTGTTCTGCCATTTCCCAAAAGCAGAACCCGGCGACAACGCTTACGAGTCGGATGTGCACATGATGACACCCCTTCTTTCCTCTCCTTGGAGCTGAAACTATAACACCAGCCAAGCACCTTGTCACCTTGGCAGCCCTCCCACCAGACCCTTAAACTGGGGGAGGAAGGGGAAAACCCTCATGTTAGTCCCACTTCATAACCACGTCTTCAACTGCAGTGTCCGTGGCTTTCTCTCAGCAGCCTGTCTGGGAGGGTGCAGAGTCCCACCGCTTAATCTTCTTACTCACAACTGCCAGAATTTTTATCCTTCCTTGTTTTGCCAGACCACCCAGAGGCAATGCATGACGAGGATCATCTCCATCACACCGCTGGATTTCTTTGCGCACAGATTCAGGGAGAAGAGCATTTTCTGAGCAGTCCCTGCCATGCCATGTATGTAGAACAGAGGCATTCATTAAAATTAACATTCAAGTAGGAAACCGGGCTGAATTCTGTTTAACTACATATGTGGTGGCTCTCTAAGAAACTATCTGAATTAACAGCAGTGAGATCCAGCTGATAAAAACATTTGGATAGATCATAATTCACTAGGAAGTGGCTTAAAAATACCAGCCTAATTCCAGATAGATTAACAAAAAAGCTTGCGTTGGCTGTACCTGCTGGTGGGCTGAAACTGATATTTAAGAGACAACGTATTCACTGCCTTGACTACCTATATTCAGTCCCTATCTATTTTTTGAGGCTCAAAAGGTGACCACTAGTAGATCGCTATGCTTGTTAAAATACTGATTTCATAGAAATTGCTCTGGATATGGAAAAGAGATAACACAGTTTTGTTTTTTTTCAAACAGGCAAAGAAAACAAGGTGACAAGTGTCAAATGATATTATTAAAGTTCTTTTCTTTGTTAGGAGATTTTGAAAAATGCTTAAAACCCAATAATTTATATGAACCAAACACAACAGAAATACAATCTTAAAGCTTTGCCTATAGATAATGCATCAGCTGATTAAGAATAGACATTTCTCTCCGAATTATATGAGCATGGAGCACTTGAAGAGTTTTTCACATTGAAAGAAAGCAAATATGATTGACGAATCAAGTCTCCCTACCCCCAGCCCAGCTCTGCTAAAAGCAGAAAGTTAAGTGGGTCAGGAGAAGGGTTACGAGTGATGCTGCAAGACCAGAGATAAGCCATCGGGCGGTTGGAGGGGAAAGCATTTTATCTAGAAGAACAGGCCTGACTTTCGTTCCATCGAGATAAGGGCTAGAGCTTCTCTATGTGGGGAAATAGCCCAAAGTAGCTGTTGTGGAATACCCCTGCCTAAACACCTCCCGAGAGAGACAGACGGCGCTTTGCACTAAACCCTCTTTCTGGTCCAGTGCGGAATGGGATAAGCCAAGTGGTGCAAAGGCTCTGAGAATGACGAATTAGAGGGTACCCCGAGAGGGCAGCAGCGGCAGAACAACTGTGCTGTAAAATCACCGTTTGGCTTATTCCACCACCATTTTTCCCTAAAAAGGAACTTCAGTTAGGGATTCTGGCAGTGTGTATGCTTGGTAGCAGAATGGGGCAAATGACTAAAGATAAAATTGCATCAGAGGTCATCCACGGTTTATTCAGCCTAGCTTTGGCTTGCACAGATCAGCCTGAAATAAAAGCAAAGGCTCCCCTACTAACAGCCTGGGTCTCAAAGCAGTCTCGGCAACGCAGCAGTACATACGATGAAATGAAGTATGCGGGCAGTGTTGCGGTCATCGGAATTTGGCAGGACAGGAGCATCAGAGGTCGCTAAAAAATCAGCAATTTCACGTGAAGCTGAATGAACTGGGTAGCGATGTTATCTTCAAAATCACTCCTTCCTTAAGAGCTGAAGTTTTCTTTTATAACCGAGTCTATACCAAACACAGAAAGCCCTTCACCTTTCTTCTGTTACATAAAGCTGTCTCCTAAGAGCAGCTGAAGTGTCTTGTACAGGGTGCATCACACCAGCTTAATCTTAAAAACTTCCTTTCCAGCAGATATGACCGGCATAAAAATGGTATCCTATCGATACTGTTATTGCTTTCCCCCTCTCTGGAGAGAGCAAACAAACAAAAAATCAATGCTCCCATATTAAATGGATCATAGCCCACCTATGTACCGGAGAGTTTTCAATAGGGACTGCAAATAGGACATCACCCAGTTGCAGTGTTTCTAGCAAGGTCCCACATAGATCTGGTTTTGATCCAGATCATTTAATATCTTATCAAAAGATCTAACCAAAGAAACAGAGAAATAGAGCCGGTAACGTTCACAGATGAGGCAGATCTGTGACAGCACGATAAAGGTCAGGACGTCCGTTATCCAAAGCTATGCAGATCTCTTGGGTAGCTGGACTTATTTGACCAACGTGTGTTTTCACACGTCTCTGCTTCGGATCAGACATCCAAGGACCAGCGATGTTGGTCAGATTTATAAGGAGGAAAGTTGTATTCTGAAAAGCACTGATTCAGCCAAAGCTTAGAGATCAGCTAAACACAGGGTAAAAGTGCAGTGCACAACTGTAAGCACAGCTCACTGCTCCACAAACACTGAAAAGCCGTTTATGAGAACACAAGGATATATATCTCCATATCTTTATATCTCTGTATATACCCGCATAGAAGTACATGGGGAATAGTCCCCAGAAGCAGCAGCAAGACAGGTTCTGGAATACTGTCACCAAGCCTGGTATCTGTGCTTTGGCAAATAAAGGAGTCAGAATAGCATTACAAAAATATCTTTGGACTTCTGAAAATGAGAAGAAGCTTGGTTTCTTTTTATAATTTAGATGATAAAACCATTGGTGCTAGCTAGGACCTATTTTTGCTCTGTGCTAGAACACCCCCTAGCTCTGAAGGACTTCTGAGAACTAACACAATGCAAATAATCAATATCAACCTGGACTGATTTAAACCTTGCTGTGTTCTAGTGCCTACTGACAACTTCTCTTTTCTTACTGGAAGAAAGAGGGGAAAAGTTGAATGCAAATAAAGAGAACATTTGACTGAAGAAATTAATTTTTAAAAAGAACTCCCAAGAAAAAGCACTTTAAATGCCTTATCGTGGCCACACAGCAGCAGCATAGCACTCGGTATGCACTGCAGGCATCCGAACCGCGCATTCACTGCTCGGGAAACGCAACCGTCACCCAAACACTACACGTTTCTGCCACTTCAGTAAAAAGAGAAGCTTTTCAAGCTGGTAGGACTTGGGTTGTTTTCAGGTCAGCCATTAAAACATCTCTTTGATAGATAACAATACACAGAGGTATCTAAGGACAACTCTATTCCACACTTTTCATAGTATGCTGGCCAAAATGGTCAAGCCTGGCCATCAGTTTTGAGTATGCAGCATGCAACACCTAAACTTTAGTTTTCGTGGAGACCAATGACTGATACTAGCCACTACCTCAGGCACAAGGACTCTATGTGCCTCGAGCTAAGCATCCATAATAAAAAAAGGAAAAAAAACCCTGCTGTGACTGTATTCCTAGATGTCTGGATTTATCCACGAACGAGATACAGACCGAACTGACAATTAGAAGTCAAGCTGCACTAACGCAGGCGGATACCGTCTCAAAATCACCCGAACGGGTACACTGGAGAGGCTATGCACAGAGGAGAGCGTAAGAGCACGCACAACAGCCCAGAGAGCAGCGCTCGCATCTCGCAGCGCAGCGGGGTAAACCAGCTTAGCTCCAGGGAGGCTGCTCAGGCCACGGGGGTTTGTAGCGGCTGAGGATCTGGTCCTGCAGGCGACGTACCCCCTCCTGCCTTTACAGCAGCCCGTCCTTCCTAGTCGGGACTGGTTCAGAAAAGAGTTTTGGAGAGCCAGAGCATCTGCGGTACCGCTGACAGCAGGCTGCCAAAATGCTTCTTCACAGCTTGCGTGAAAATACAGCTGTGTTTCAGGCACGTCTGCTGCGGCTCGCGCGGAGCCGAGAACAGCGTGCCAACTTCGCTCCAGTCCAACGGCAACCACAGAGCTCTCTTCTGCAGACTAGTCCTGTTTCTTCACCATCGTGAATCACATTCAGAGGTAAACCTTTAAACTCGTTTTTTTTTTAAAAACGAGTTATCAAGAGACAGCCAGTGGTAGGCTACCATAGGAGATGAATTTGAAAAGGGAGGCCGGTCAGATTTTGCAACTAACTGATAAAAACAAATCAACCGCAAAGAACAAATTCCTCTACTCATTTCAAAGAGAGGGAAAAAAAAAAAAGGAAGGCTTCAAGCAAGATCTCTTTTTTTCCATCTCGGAGATTTCTGGGAGTGCTTTGAATGCTTTATTTTAGCAAGGAAGAAAAGTCCCTGCTCCTGATAGATTGCAGCATTCTCTGCCCTGAAGACAGATCAATATTACAGATCACAAATAAAATAGTCAGAAGGATTGAAAACAGGATTTACAACTGAATAGCTACCACACCTACATGAAAATAATAATTTACATTCCTCACCACACCCTATAAACTACACACAGGCAGCCTGAAACAGGAAAAGAAACAAAAATAATGGGAAAGAGCAGCAAATAGTGTCTTGACATTATTTGAACTGATATGAAAACAGGAGTTGAGGGCAGGGAAGTATTTCCTCTTGAAACCAAACAAAATAACCCAGAAACCTTTAGAGGGTTTAGAGTTTCAGGCTTTCTTATTGAGAAAAAAAAATCTCCAAATCCTCCCAAATCTATGAAAAGCAGACACTTTCCATAGAGAATGGGTTCATTGAAAAGCAATTTTCTGTTAAAAATCAGTTTTGACAGGGTAGTTTCATCCAGGCTCAGATGTTGGATGCCACAGGAGTGTTCGCCAGGAATAAAAATAGGCGTTTAGCTCTGACGGGCCGGGTTGCCAGGGTTAAAGACTTCTTCTTGCCTAGGGGAGAGGCTCCTCCGTCCCAGGGACGGCCGGTGACAGATCAGAAGGAATAGAGGTTCACGATTTGTGTGGGAGTCTTGAATAATCTGTTCCTATTTTAATGTGAACATGGGTGGTAACATGGAATTACAGCGTGTGGAGGCGGGCTGGTGTGCACGGATTAATGAAAAATAATGAGATAATATTGAGCATTTATATAGTCTCATTAGAAGGGCTCGGTTTCTCCACTGACAGAAATCCCTGGGAAATGTCGTATTCTGGGAGTGCATCCCTAATCTCTGTACCAGGAATTAATGGGACACACAGAGGCTATTTCACAAGTATATTCCTTTAAAAAGAGCTTTCATTCTTAGCCTTAAATTTTAAGCGACCCGAGTACTTACACAGTAATCCTTTCAAGTCATATTTCATTGAATCCAGAAGTCATTGTGGCTCCTAAGGTACTCTGCTGTGAAAAAAAATAAACACTGATAGTTGGATACTGGAAATTATGACACGCTTATACGATGCACCAAGAAGAGACAAAAATAAGCACTGAAGGGCAGAAGGGTAAAGCTGGGTTTATTGAGGACTAACTACATTAGGATTGACTAAAAAGAAAAAAACCCCAAGCATGCTCAAACTGCAATCCAAGCAAAATTTATGTTCAGTACCTCGACTATTGCAAGTTTCATAACGCGATTTTGAGGGCCTACCGTTGCCTCCCATTAACACAGTTCGGTTATATACTCTGCGGTGTCGTGGTGGGAAATGATTCATTGGAGGGCTGGGGTTTGACATTCGAGCACAGAGATGGAGAAAAACGTACTTTGATTCACCACGTTTCAAAAACACAAATTCATCCTCAGATGAAGCTTTAGTAATTTCTTGAAAGTACCGCATAAAAATAGAAATATTAGCCCTACAGAGGTGAAAGCCAAGAACCAACACTTAATCCCTAGTAAGTGGGAAAATTGTATTGGTTTTGGTAAAGCACTTGTCAGAACCCACTGCTCAAAATTCACTGGTGCTGTCACTGCCTGTCGGTGACAAGGGGAATTTCAGCTTAATGCCGAGGCGCTGGACAGGCAGGTCAGATATATGTCACTTACCTGGCTACAAGATTGATCCTGTCAATCAACACGAAGGGTGATGCGGCAGTTTAAAAGACCCACTGCAATTACATCATTTGATCCAATAACAGAGAAAACCGTGAAATATTTTGAAACCAGTTGCCTCCTGTAGATGACATTAAGACTCGACGATGACAGCAGATGCAGACACTGGTCACCGGAGTAATTGATAAGCCTCTGTCGCTATAAAGCAAGAAAAGGCTATTTTCAAGAGCAAGAGTTTCCCAGCAAAAGCGATGCAGGGGAAGGATTAGACACAATTCCCTGTTGCCTAGATAAAGTTGAACGGGTGAGGTCAACCTGCCCTTTGCTTGCAGCCGCTGACAGGGTGATCTAGAGAACAAGGCAATGGAACACCAGGGTGTGACTCTCACCCAGCCACTTCAGCAAGCACGAACACCACACTGGCCCTGAATCACGGCCCAGAGATTTCTAAGACACTCTTCCTTAATAACATGAGGCCATGCACAGGATCTCACTCCTGCAAATGACTCAGCAGCCTTAATGACTATTAGGCCTTTAGTTTCTGCCTATGAGCTCTCCTCTCGTCTTCTCAGACCCTTATCTGAAGGCAATGAAAAGAGCATCACCATCTCCAGCAAGTTTCGGGACAGGACCTCAAGTCAGTCAAGCCAGTCATTTCTGTCTTACAATGGCACAACGTGATTTCTCCTCTATGCATTAAATATTTGGACTGTGCCGTTAGCTGAACCTTGGGTCTTTTTGAAGGAAAACAAGTAATCTGGCAATCCTGAGCAAAAGAAAATAGGAAATTCTGCTCATTGGGCAGAAGTATTCCTCGGAGACAACATACATCAAACATGACTTAAAGGAAGATTAAGTTTTATTCAGATGATATCTTAAGGAGTTTCCATTCTCATGTCAATGATGAACACTTTTATTACTGGGAGAGGCTGGTTAATCTTTAACCAAGAATTTACAAGAGATTTTTAGAACAAACAACAAACAACTTACGAAGCTTCATGAGATCTTCCTTTTATTCTGAAGAGTTTGTACCATGAAAGCTACCAGATTGATAGCTGCGTTACGAAAGAAAGAACAAGTTAGGTGATGTGAACTACCCAATAAATCCCTACTGGGAAGATCACCTCTGGATACGACGGAGGGGAACTCAGCCAAAAGCCACGCTGAGGGAAGGGTTCAGAGGAATTGTTTATGTGGTCCGAGTGTTTTCCAGAAAAAGTTTGACCTCAGGCCACTAACTCATTTCAAAAACATGGTAGACCAAGCGGCAGGTGACCAATGCCACCATTTTACACAGCAGGACCTTAGTGGGAATACTTCTCTAACTTCACATCAAGCTGATGAAAAGAATGTCATTAGCTTCAACGAATATTAAAAGTGGATCTGCGCCCAATTTGCCAGTCTCATAACCCATACTCATAACCCCAACTCATAACGCATTCAGTCTCTCTAGTTAATTAATAGGATTTGTTATCAGGTAGAAATGCGACTCCTTTGAGGTGCCAAATTGCCATGCGTGTTTCCTTCTGCAAAAAAGAAAAATGTATGCATACACCAATGTTTCCAGAAAGCTTGAATGGAAAACCCTTTCATGTCAGAAGTTTATTTTTATTGGTAAAATATTAAATAATATACAGAATTAAAAACTGCACTTACACTTCTGAGAAGAAATAATTCTTGGACAAATTATATGCTTGTTCCTGAGATTCCCTACATTTATTCCAGTAGCTGTGCACTCAAGACAGTACAAACCTTTATAATATAATCCTTTTCACAAAGTATTACAAAGTTTCTGCAGCTTCTTTTATTTATACACACATACAGACTCACACTCTCACATGGCTGTACAACACTCACACATGTACAGAGTACACACATACAGATGTGGAACCATATGTATGCATGTATACCAAGAAGGAAAAAAAAAATAATAACAAGTCCCATAGTTCAGTCTACAGAGGCAAAACTTTTTTAGCAGGGGGATAGAGGTTTCCCTTGGGGTTGCTCACATGCACTACTGTCATAGTGATCATTTCTGAACTCATTTTATAAAAGCATGTTCCAATGACCACATAAAGCAATGGGACAATTCCCAGTGTCTTCACTGGCTTTTGGAATAAACTCTGATTTTTTTTTTTTTTTAAATTTTAATTTTTTTAACTTAAAACATTCCTCAATTTGAGCTCAGAACACCTGTCACGCAAATAAAAAATCATAACCTGGGAGAAAAGTGGTCATTTGCCAGATTACTCACCCGGCTTGCTTCAGGAAAACAGGGCTGGAGTGGGCAGAGTGCAACTCTGTGTGAGTCGGGGGAGATGCCGTGACAAACGGGTCAGACCCCATCGCCTGATGCCATGAGCCCACTGCTGCAGTGAGGTCCCTTTTTGTGGGAGGACCTGAACAACCTACGTGAGGTTACCAGAATTTGGCCCTAGGAGTGTGAACCCGTAGGCAACCGCGACAGTCACCCACCAAATGCGTTTTTCTCCTTGAACCCAGACACAAGAGTGTGGGAAGTAATTTTGGCAATCAATCAGAACGGGATATAGTCTTCTCACCTCTTATTATTAAAAAGAAATATCTTAAATACAAATTTAAAAGACAAAAGTGGCTACTGTGCATGCGCAGTAACTGCCTTTCAAAGAAATCTCAACGGGATTTTTTTTTATTTTATTACGTACCTAAATACATATTTACAGAACAGCGGCTTCAGTCTACTGGGGGGGGGGAAAAAGGCATTAAAAATACACTATATATAAATATGTATGATATGTAAAACAAGTCCCATCTAAACTTATATAAGACAAGGACAATTCTAAAGAAGCTTTTCTGGTCTCTCAGGTAGATAAAGGACACGAGTCCTGTAATTCTTACGCAGGCAAATCTCTCCCATTAGAGCAAATGGCAGTTTTGCCCTAGCTAAGAGATTAGGCCTAATCCAAAATCCATCAAAGTCAACAAGAGTCTCCATTGAGTGGGTTTTGGATCAGACCAAAAGGTCTTTTTTTTGTTGCTGTTATTTTTAATAAACATCAATATTAAGTGCTTTTCTTAAAAAGAAAGCTGCAATTGTAAAAGAAAAGGAAGGAAGAGGCAAGAACAGATATGTCCTTAATTCATACACTGGATGTGTTTCAATGTCAAATAAAAGCAGGAGTTAAGGTATGGGTTTTAGCCTTAATTTACAGTTTCTCACCTTTTGTCAGTCACAATCTTAATTTACGTAGTTACTTGAACCTTATCTTTGAATGTATTTAAGACAGAGCATTTTGTTTCACTGATTTGTGTGGACTGAGGAAGGAAAAAAGAAACCATTGTGCATTAATAAGACGTCAGGGAAAGTATTGCACTTGAACAGAAAAATAACCCAAAAAGGTGGTTTTGTTGGTGATTTTTTTTTTTTAAACTAATATAAGCAAATCATCCATGTCTGCAATGAGCATGTTTAGAAAGCAAGATCCAAGAATGATGCATAAGAAGTAAATTTGGGGTTGGTAACCCCCACCCTGGAATACAACAGTAGTAAAACTTTTTTTAAAGCATTTTCTTCCAACAGGAAAAAAAAATTATATGACTTTTTACTTTACAATTTTAAATCTTTCTAAACATTTGCATTAAAAGTTTCCAGTTTCTCATAAAAAGATATACATTTTAGGAAAAAAAAAAAAATACAACCAGAAAATAAAACCAACTAAAAAGGAAGGCAAATATACAGTATTATAATTACATCACTGTGGAGTCATCTCGGAAGGTACCCTAGATCTTTAAAGTGTTACAAAGAGTACGTACCTTAATTTTTTTTTTTTTTTCCTCAAATCAACTATCTTTTTTTCTTTTTCCTGTTTTTAATATAAAACTACACTTGAGTACAAAAATATGTAAACAGACTGTACAGCCAATGAACAAAAATCAAAACAAAACAAAAAAACCCCCCAAAACAACAAAACAAAAAACAACCCCCAAAACCCCTAGACAGCCCAAAGCTACGGGAGATAAGAGCAGGCCCAGACTTAAAGCTCAGAGAAGGAAAAGGGGGAGAGAGAAAGAGAAAACCACTGAAAGCCAGAGGAGACTGCTACATGGCAGAGGAAGTGAACATGTTCAAGCTCTGAGGACACTTGACAATTCGTCAAATAATTGATCACAGTTTCAGAATCTGAACGACTACAAAAATAACCAAAAAGTCCTTCCCTTGTTACAGTGTGTTCAGGAACGAACATCCATTTCCAGTAAGCAATGTCAAATCCCAGTAAGTGCATAGTAGGGGATTCAGTGACCTCTACCCCTTCAAGAAGCTTTTCTTATTCCATGTCACTTGAGGTAAAACTAAATGGCCCAATTTACTGCAAACTGGCCTCGTTGTGCCAATAACGGAGTCATGCTCTCCACTACGCCTTGAGGGAGGCATCCGTATTTTATCCGTGATTGATAATACGGGCTAGAGGCTACCGGCATTCACGTACCGCCGAGTGCGAGGGATTAAGGCTACTACAGAAATGCAAGCGAACGCGTCTTCACCGCAGAGCCCCGCCACTGAGCGCTGACGACCGAGACCCAACCAGAGCTGCTGCGCTGCGCCAATTAGCAAATAAGGCCCTCATCTCACAAATAATGGTAATTATTAAGCACACGGTTAACTGCAAAGCTCCTGTGCAATTCCAGATCTAATCGAAGGGATGGCAGGAGGCTAATCACGTGCTCAAGTGTTTTCTTGGGCTGCAGTGCAGCCGCCTAAATCAATACCTGCTGCAGGAAGGAAGCAGCCCAAGCGCTGGGTCAAGCTGCTCCCTTTCTCCCAATAGAGTACACATCATGCGAGCCCCTCTCAAGACACGATCTGATTAGCTTCGTCGTCATTCACTCTGTTAAAATACTTCACGTGCTGCTAGTAAATACATCATAGTATTTTTTTTCTAACTGTAAATAATATTGGGTTTTACTACAGCAATGTAAGTCTTTGTTGAAATGGTCATTTCTGTCCACTGATTAATTAGGTCCCATGATTTGTATGTAAAGGAAAAGTTTTAGAGAAGGAGAGCGCACGGGCAGTTATTCTCCCAAATGAGGATCCACGTGAGCATACCGATAACCACCTTTCCGAAAGCTGGAAGCGAACAGGAACTGGGAATGCTTGTCTGCAGGATCAACTGAAAAGCTAGGTGATTTAAATAGATACCAATTTTATTGTTATCTTGGCCTGTTAAGCGTGCAGCATGGCAAAGCATAACACACCACCTCCTCCTGACTGTCCTCTATTCACTTCAGAGCCTCGGTGGAGAAGGAGGACAGAAATCACATGCTCCCAGGCATGGCTGTAGGAGGCTAAATTAGAAATTGGTGATGTTCCCCTTCGCCTGTACTTCAGGACAATTCTTAATGGGATAAAAGGGAATATACTGACTACGAAGCAAATTCTGCCTCTCTTCCACCTAATTCCTCATCCCACATACTCTCTGTGACTGCCGTGGGCCCAGACCCCAGCAGAGAGGTGCCGAGGAGCTGGCACGGGGCTGCCGCTGGACTCGGGGTCTGACCGACAGCGTGCTGGCCTGCTCCCCTCCCCTGACGGCAGGCTTCACGCCGTGCCCGTGCCGCACGCTTAGATGCTGCACCCGTGCAGGGTAAATAACTAGATCTGAAACTAGGTCACCAACCTGCCAGGAAAGTACCGAAACAACACTGCACTTTTCACCGAAGCATTGCAGCGAATAAACCCCTGTAACATCTTCTACAGATGGGCTTCTCTCACCTCTACGTCAATTATTAGGGTGGCAGCAGCATGACAGTCAAACTTGCAAAGCATTTCCAAAGGACTTTTGTTCTTGCCGGATTTCTTCTTCCGGGCTGAAGCAAGCGGCAGATGCTTTAAAGTCTGCTCCCGTTCCTCAGTGGGAAGTTAAAAGCACAGCAAAGTCAATTTTCAAGCGCGCTTTACTTAGAGCTGTGGAGGGGAAGAAGAGGGGAGACGGCTGCCCTGGCACCCCGTGGGGCACTGGGCAGCTGGGGGCTTCTGCAGCGGCTCTCGGTGCCGCTCTGGGGACGCTCTCTTGGCTGGGACCAGCTCCGAGACCAGCTCTGGCTGGATAGCTGGAATGCACTTCGCTAGGGTAATTTTCAGCCCTTCCCACTCCTAAAAACCAGCTGACTCCAGGAAATCTCACAGCAAAGAACTAAGATGGTCCTCCCTCTGGGTCAAGCTGCCAAGGAGGGTGCGGAAGGGGAGAGGGATCTGCCTGGCTACGCCGCAGGAGAAGGGATGTTTACTTTGGGTTGGTTTTTGTTGTGCATTCTGAAAGGGTACGGTAGGATATCATGAATGACATCACGAACTTCCAAAATGCATTTGAAAAAAGGCACATATATAATAAAGCATATACCTAATCATACGATACCATATATATAAATATACTTTCTCAAAGTCTCCAGCTGCCCTAGGCGGCTGGCCATTACTACCATCCATTTTTATTTTTAAACAATACTAAGCCAAGCTAAGATGCAAATTTCTAGCATCAAAGCCAATTTCATCGCACTTTTCCTAAAATCCCACACTGAGTTTAGGTGACTCAGGTATCAGCGCAGTGTCCCTTCTCCCTCCTCATTACATTAGAATGCACAGTGAGAGTTCAGGAAAGGAATATTACCTAGCGAACGAACTGTATTACTGCGGCTCCCGTTCCTGGCTGAAATAAGCACATTTCCCCAAACTATCTCCAAAGTTTCTTTCTGGAGGAAAGAGCGTCTGTTGTCTGGCTTCTTTCAATGGGGCTTTTTTTCAAATACGACAAAGCCAGCTCAGGACCTAGACAACAGTAATAATGCCCTATTAAAGGCCAGTTTTGAAGGGTTTGGTTTTAATTCCTGGCCTCCTCTTCTGCCTGACAGCCCCAATTTAGGAATACACTTGTAAACAGAATGAAATTTGGAAACTCTTAAAATTGAGAATTTCTTCACCTTTTACTAAATATACTTTAGTTCCTCATAGCTATTTTGTGAGCTGTGTCCTCACATTGTAGAAACTGCTACCATTAAAAAAATCGGGCCAATTAGCAAATTTAGATTCTTTCTCTCTAATACAGACCAAGAGAGGTTAATGCCTAGACACCTTTCACATCACATCATAGATGGAAGCACTTTTTAAGGAGAATAAAATTGTTTTAAACCCATAAGTTACTGAGTAAAGAGCTGGCTTTACTGAAAAATGCTATATATTTTGATGTGCACTCCTAACTGATTGCAAAGAGAGGTGGCTGTAAAATTCATTGGCCATAACAGTAGATATATAGATAATGCCCTTTGCTCCAAGAATATGGATCATACCAAGAGCAGAATAAGCAGTCACGCTTCTGTTTCATTTAATAGGCTTGTAATACTCTAAATTGAGTCAGAATCTTGCCATTTTTGATGTAAAAAGAAGCGAAAGGGTTTACTGGCAGGGATGTGTGCAGAAATGGCTTTTTTTTTTTTTTTAATGAAAATGGGGAATGCTCACAGGAAGCCAATTCTAAATTTGCAAATGCGTGTTTTTAACTGGAAACCCGATTCCAAGAATTTCAAGAGAGTCCAATAAAAATCAGCCAGGTTTGATTTCCAACACCAAATACTTAGAACAAATGGATCCGCAGGCCAAGGATTGTCTACTGAAATTTCTAGTGCACTGTGAGTGACTAATGAACTCGACAAAACTCAAGAGCTTTTCTAAGAAAAATCTGCAGAAAGCAAGCAAGGAAGAAAAAGAAAAAAATCTCTGAGGTCCCATTTTGCACACTTCCGTGTAGGGGCAAACTGATTTACATAAAAGCCTCCAATAATTTTCAGCAGGAAGTGAATGCTAAAATAAATGCTAGTCCAAAACTTTGTTCAAAATTTGAACTAGAATTTGATCTTTCTCCTTTCCCTAGCTCTAGGATGAAAAACTTCAGTGAGCGTTCAGAAAAGGACATTGAAAATAAAAATTAATGCAACCCCCCAGCTTCTTGCTCTACAAAAACCTGCATTTTTTGGAAGATAACTAAACCAGCATCTCCCCTCTGCCCCCCCAGTTGTCTCTTTCCATGATACCAGAACATGGCAGTGCTCACATACAGATCTCGCGTGCTACCATTGGAACAAGAAGTTGGGCTTGACTGAAGCCAGCTACAAAACCATAGAGCCTCCCTGTCTGATCTTTTAAACATCTACAGAATATACACTACAGGAGGTATCAATAAATCATTAACAAATGAAAGTGCACACTAACAAACTGCAGATATAATCGCACCCAACTTATTTGTGGATACACAAGAGATTCTCTGCCTTTCCTGTTTTCCAGTGCTTTTCCAAACACAGGCAGAATTTTTTAACACTTTTTCCCCAGTGCTAACTATTCCAAGAAAACATAGCCCACGTTCTTTCCACTGACCACAGAGGAGAACGGAGTGTTGTCCCCCCAGAGAGTGAAAGGGATTGCCAGCAACCCTTTTCTCTGGCTGAGGCACATGTCTTCTGGAGGCCCATGCAAGCCCAGTGACCTTCAGGCCCAGCACCTTTCCCTTTGCACATTGTTCTTAAATGACCTTTGCTGCCTCAGAAGAAATCACAACCACTTTTCTGGGGACGTCATGCTGTAAAAGCAACTCCCCTCTTCTGAATTTCCAAGCACATCCTGATGCAGAACATGGCTGGCCGCCTCCTAAGCCAACCTTCATAGCTGCAGAGAATCAGCCATATGGAATAGAGGTGATGCCCTCCAGCATCTCCCCGTTTTTCTCCTGCACAAACTCCTTTGATGCACCAAGCACAAGAAAATAAGTATGGTCTGGAGGGCGGCAGCGGTCATTTGCCTGAGTTTCCTCTACATTAGGACGAAGAAAGAAGGAGGGGGAGGAACCCAACGACATTAAGAACAATGTTGGGAATAGGTCTTTAAACCTGTCTCTCCAAAGCCCATATATTCCCAGCCTTGATAGCTCTCACGTTACACAAGATGACATTTCTCTCCATATTGTATTATAATTAATAGGCTACTGCAAGACTTTACCAGCTCCTACTTAATAGCATTTCAGTGCTGGGAAGCAGTCATCAGGTAATCTGGCCATGATCTACTGTATCCTTTCTAAACACAGGTTCTAGCTGCCAAGAACGTCACCATAAAAAGATTTCAATCAATACCACTCAGCTCCTACTTTCAAATGCTCCAGGTCTAGGAAGAGAAGAAGAAAAAAACCCAGCACCCTCAAAACGAACAGCAAACTGGCATATGCATCGAGTACGCAGATTGAAGTGCGCAGATGGGAATTCATTATGGCCTGATCTTGCTCTCTCTTTTATACTTTAGTAACTTTATACTTTGGAAAAGGTCTCACCAAGCGCAGGAGACCATGTGCACGGAGGGGGTTAAACCCATGCAGATCTTTCCATTCTCAAGCTGTGCTCTTGTTGCCAAACAACAACATTTCAATTGTGATTGGTACAAACAGTTGGGTTTCAATGGCAATCTGTCACGTCGGTTTAAGCCCAGTTTTTACTGATGCAACCTGCAACTTGCTGGGTGGTTGCTGGCTTTGTTATTTATTGGGAGAGAAAGAAAGGAAACAAAACAGATTGGTGGTTTTTTTCTCTTGTCTGGTCTGTAGTTCAAAGGACTTGCTCTGGAGTTTGCTTCTCCATTTGTATTCCCTAAAGTGAAATTAATAAATTAGGAATAAAAGTGGAATCTGCAAATCCAAATCAAAGCACAGCACCTGCATCTCCATGTATCACTTTCTAAAGAAGTAGGGAAGGTCTTATGTGATCTGTTCGTTTGCAGGGCTTCTGTGCTCTCCAAAAGCAAAGGCTATCTACCAAAATCTGCAAACGCTTCCATCCCTAAATTAAAGCAGAATTGATGACTTAAAAAAAAAAAAAAAGGAAGTCACTGGTTCAGCAAATCAGCAAATAAGATGTCAACAAGAGAAAAAATGGTCAAGGCTCGGATCCTGATGTAGCTGAAGTAGTTGGGGTAGTTTCATTAAATTCAATGGAGCTAAGAGGATTAATGCTGGCCAAGGACCTGGCTCCTAGCGTTTTCCCAGCAGCAGGTCTTAGTTGAGGCTGTTGCCAAGAGGTTAACACTGTGATAATAGCATGAGAAAGTATTTATATAGGTATATACAGATACATAATTATATTTAAAGAACACTTTGCTACTAGTCCTTTTGTCATTTTAAAATCTGTAATTTTAAAACAAAATTATTTCAGAAGAGCAGCAGAACCTCTTGAGTAAACTACAGACTCTCTCACCCACTCCTAGGCCACTTACTGTCCTAGAAGCAAGTTTAAATGTTATTTCTAAATGCTATTTCTTAAAACATAGGGTGCAACGAAATAAGTAAGGCTCCCAAGGGTCTCTAAGAAGCCAGTGAGTCAACACATAGGCATGGAGTAACAGCAAATCAACAATTCTAAAAAAGGTGCTTCATAAGTTAAGGAAAATAAAAATACAAAGCCTCAGACTTACCACAGAAGGCCCTCAGACTTATGAAACTAAACTGCTGTCATGTGGTACAGTGTTAAGACATACATTTCTTTTTTTTTCTTTTTTTTTTTTTTCCCTTACATTCTAGAGGGGCAATATACACTGAACCCAGGAAAACAGCTCACCCTAGAAAGTAATTTTGAAAGGAATATCGACTTTGATTCATGCTCCTAAAACCCTAACAGTTTTTCCTTTAAAAATAATTGTTCATTCTGCAGAATAAAGTTCCCCCCTTCTCCTCCAGCCACCGAAACCCCACACTGTATCTACACGTTTGAAAAAGGCTCTCCTCTGAAATGTTTCTACCTAGTCATCTGAAATTGTAAATGAGTGGCATCTCATCGGGACTTTAAAGCACCTAGCAGGGTTGAGCGATATCCCAAAACAGGACACGATGTACAGCTGATTGAGACAGAAACAGACTGCCTTTCAATTCCCACAGAAAGCCAGGTGGGTCACTCACCAAAAAGTGACGGCAACAACAAACCCCTCTTTTATCCCTTCCCTTCCTTCTTTCCATCCTTAAGCTGGGCAGAGCAAATGAGGTTGGGTCCACAAAAAATAAGGTTAATAATAATAATTAAACAACAGCAACAACAACAACAGCAACAACAACAAAATAGGCGTCTCAATGTCTGAGGAAAAGTGGGATTGTAAGTGCAGTATTTCTTCATGTGCAGTTCTTCTACTTCATACGAGTCCCCTTTGGATGAGAAGGCCTAGTGGAATGTGTGCTCCCCTCGGACTATGTGCGACGAGAACTCATAGCGGTCCTGGCTTCGGTAGCCACAGATGTTGCACTCTAGCGGGTCCCGGTAGCCGTGGCAGCCCATGTGGATGGTGTACATGACATGGTCCAGGAAAAGGACACGACAGTGCTCACACTTGAAAGCCCTAATCTGCTCCCCTTCTCCATTGATGACCTTGTAGATATCCTTTAAAGAGCCCTTAGAAGCTTTTGTGGCATCCAAAGCCTTGGCGTCCTCCTTCATATAAGCCGGGCTTGGCTTTCTCTTGGGATTTAAGGCAGAGTTTCCTTGGTAGGACTGGCGGTCTTCGTGGCTGCTCTCTGAGTCAGTAGAATCCAGGCAGCTATTGCTGGGGGAGCCCTCTCTATCCTGGGTTCGACTCTTTGGTCTGATGAGGGAGATCGGGCCATCCATGTTGTTCTCGTGACTGTCAGCTGTTTCCCTGCTAATGGGCCTTTCTATCCTGTTAGGATGATAGACCTGAGCGTAAGCTGAGCTGATGACCGGGGCCACCTCTGCAATTGTGCTTGGTGTGTGCTGCATCAGGGGGTGAAGTGCCTCAGCTCCAAGGTAGGTGATTGCATTGTTGATGGCTTGGTCCATCATGTGAGACTGCATCAGCTCAGCCTCCTTCTCATACGTTAGGTTCATATCAAAGGGAATATCTGGATAGCCAAATCTCATGAGCTTTTCACCTAAGGGACAAGAGCAAATGAATGAGAACAATCAACGTAATCGCTCCAAGGTTTCACTGTAAAAGGGGTGGGGAGGGACAGAAGACCCCTGACTTGGAGTGAAATTCATTCCAGAGTCCAAAGTTAGCCTCCTCCTACTTGTTTACTCACCTCCCTCAAAGTTTTTCTAATGAGATGGGTGAAACAGCAACCTCACCAATGGCTTTTTTTTTATTCCAGGTGAAACATGCGGCTGCAGCGACATCCAGACCGACATCAAACCTTCCACTGGGCCTGACTATGCCCATGTTTCAAGTTAGGAAATACATGTTAACTGGTAGAAAATGGGATTGAACCACCGAGGTCAGTGAAGCTCCACCAGTTTATACCATTAGACATACTCTCCCAAAATTAAAAGAGGCAGTACCACATGTCCCCTGCGCACCGAGGTGCCTCATACATACCTTACAACAGGGCTGCATAGCGAGAAACCTAAGCTACAGGTTACAGAGGGCTGGTACAATGTCACCTTTAGAGCCACAATATGTAAATTCTTCAACCAGCAAAAAAAATATAAAATAACTGCATGCAGCCACAGAACGGAGTAAGTACCGGGAGCACTGGGGGCTGACCTACCATCTTGCATTCAGGCTATAATATCTTTGTAATTCACCCCCTCTGAAAAAAAAAAAATCCCACCCCGATGTTTTGGACTGAGAAAAAAAAAAAAAAAAAGACACACACCCCTCCACCCCTCCAGTGCCTATTTAGACAAGAAAACAAAATAGAGAAACTGCATGTATAGCTTAGTTTCATTTGCTAAAAAGCAAAAGCAACTTTCATTGACACGGGCTAAATAAATACATAATGATGATGAAGCTGGCTGATGCATCACTATGTGAATCCAAATTCACATCCTTGTAAACTTTTAAAATCAATGGCATTACAGATATGTGAACCCGGAACCACACGATGGTACATTATGCTAGTCACAGGGCATGTTACGTATCACAGCTCTCCTTTGAAGTTAACAAATTTACCGCTACTTACATCAGGGCTCAGCTCAGCAGCACTGCTTTTCCAGTGATGGCTTTAGTACAAGGAAAGTTCATATAACAACTCTTTTTTTTAAATAGAAAAGGTTATATGCATAACTATATGCATAAGATACAAGATATACATGCTCATATGTGTTCACACACACAAATATTACCTAGTTGTTGACAATTAACTTTTTAAGCTGATTTTGCAAAGTCTGATAAATAATTTTGGTTGGTTTTCATTGTATTTGTTACTTTTCACTGCCTCGGTACATAAAACCAGACTTTTCTTCAGTAGTGTAAGCTAATAAATTCAAGGAGTCACTACGTACAACTGGTTTGGCTATCCAAGAATTAAAGAACTCAAGAATCTTCTATCACCTTTTGCCAAAATTGCTTGGAACAAAATGTGTATAAACCACCATAAGTAAGAAACAGAACTGTAATCCCAAATCTCTTCCAAATAGCATTAGTACATTTCAACATAGCTATCACTCAGCATTTTATTTTTGACTATAGTAATTCATTCCACTTAGTGCAGCTTATCTTAAAGTGATGCATAGAGAGAAATAATTTTACATTACCCATGGAACAATCGGGTTATCCTTGGAGATGATGCATGACTTGGGGTTGGGAGCTTAGCCCTGAGTAGCAAGGTAATTAAATGCAAGTCTAAAGTGAAGCACGTGAAGATTCCTACTCTCTTCAGCAGTACTGCTCACACGCTTCTCATTAGACACCACGTTCACGTACCTCCCTATGTCTCCCTCCAGCCAGCTGCGTTACACTTATTGCTTACCGAAAGAACGCATAATGTAGGAAACTGTTCCTTTGTTACACGTTAGACATTTGGAGAAAAATAGGGAAGGAAGAAGCAAACGGTGCTACAACGATGGCCTTTGTAATCTAACATGACCTAAGGATGATTCTTGCCATCAAACATCCTCTTTTCAGTGACTCTGCCGTGGGCTGGCAGTCTTGCTGTCTGTGACGGCTGTCCTGCCACCAATAGGATGGACAACCCGTAACGGGAGGTGGCTCCAGCCTCGCTTGAATTTGAGCAGCTCCTTCCCAGGTGGGGCCAAAGCAGGGCTGGAGGACAGCTCCAGGAGGCACGTGGTGCCTTTGGCACGGTGGGAAGAAAGAAATGAAAATGGAAAAGTCCATTGGTCCCTGTCACCTGCTCTGGCCACCTGTATCGTTGCTGTGTTTGATTAAAGAACTGGATCTGGTGAGAGTCTGATCCAGCCTCCGAGCACACTGCTGGTCCTTTGTAGGCTATACAGATCAAGAAATAATACCTAGCCTTTATGGACTACTTGGATGAATGACACAAATCTTATTTTGATTCCTTTTATCTTCCACATTTAGTTACTTTACCACAGACAGCAAAGTAGAGAAAACTGTAAATTGCCAGTGACCTGAATTATTCATTCCTTTAATTATGAACCAGGTCCAAAGATGTCAGAGCCTTAGAAATGGAGCGTGACATAAAAACGTAAAATAAATGATAACGTGGGGAGGAGAGGGCGTAAGACGCAGAGCTCAGAAGAAACATTAACAAACCAGTCCAACATGGTTTTCAATTTTAATTCCTCTTTAGCCAAATCTGTACTTAAAACTAACTAATCAGATTCATCATTTTGAATTTTCATGCAAAATTATGCTCAAATTCTATGTATTTTTGCCCTACATTAGTGAAGTAGAAGAAGAAACATTCTCCATTGTGGTCATCTTACCCTATGACATTTAAAAAAACCTCAAAACAGGTATGTGAAGCTAGATCAAAGCGTACAGACACAGCTGTCCTGTGATACTTGTAGTCCATCTCATCAAGTATCTAAAGCAACTGCAATGCCAGACACTTGGGAAAAAGCTGCAAGAAATCTTGAAGAAAGCAGTTACAGAATTTACCACTGGGTAAATTTCTTCCTGACCCCCATTAACTAGAAGTTGACTCTAATTTTGAAGCTGGTTGATCTTCATCTGAGATTTTTAATTCTTACCATTACAACCGTGGTCTTACCGTAAGCCACATAAATGTCTCCTTTTGTATCCTGCCAGTTCTTAACCTCAGTGACACTTTGTGAGAGCAAGGACCACATTCAAACTGAAAATACGTGAATCTGCTTCATGTGATCAGCTCGAAGATGGTTACTTTCAATTTCACTAGCGTCTGCTTGTCCCTTCATTGAAGGAGAGGCAAAAAGAAGTACTGGAACTCCCGCGCATTGTAAGTTATACTTTCTGCCTCCACTATTTCAACAGATTTGGTAAGATTAGTACCTCAAGAGCAGATATATAACCAAGGTTCTCGCTCAGAAATTAACTCTATTTGCTGTGTGCTGCTTCCTTTCCTCCCGAAGTTTCAGTCAGAGTAAAGACTGTGGTCCATAACCAAGGTCCCTTGGAGATTGCTGATCAGAAAGAGCAGTAAAGCACTGATAGATGTAGCATGCGAAGATTTTAGCTTATGCTTACATGACCTTCTCATAAACACCATTAAGTTGTTTTGGACAGGTGCCACACTTGCAGTATGCACAGGAAAATTTCCTGCAAGCAAGAGAACCATTACAAGTTCTTCCTGATAGAGTTGAACAATATTTCATTGGGGAGAAAATGGGAAGAAAAGTAAGGTCATGGTGAAAAAAAGAAAAGTAGCAAAGCAGAGACTGCTGTTTTTCAATTCAAACACTGTGATGACATGAAAGATCAGGAAAGGCAGAAAAATAAGATAGAGTAAATATGAAAGAGGACACTTTTTCCCTACAGCAGGATCTGGATAAAAAGCTGCATGTCACATGAAATTCTGAATTCCTAGCCCCAGAAAATGGAATACCAAGATGATCTGTTACACCTATAGAAGAAACAGGTTTATCTAACAACAAAGTAGTACACCCTACTGAAGAGAATAATAATTTGCCACAGCATATCTCAGGCAAGGATTTCCAATCAGTAAATTTGCCTCTGAAGACAATAACAACATATGGTCAATTGCATGTGAGTGGACAAGTCTAAAAAAGAGACCACCATCTACTGCTTCCAAAAATGGATTCAATTTATACCATCCAAAAAGTGGGTTGCCTCAGTTGCAAGGTAAACTTACAATCAGTAAACTATACTGCTTTGAGAGCCGGCATGAGTACATCAGAATTTAAGGGAAGGGAGCAAGGTCTCCAGCCCTCTCAGATAAAGTCTCTAGCTCCTGCAAAGATCACCTGAGAGGTATTGCAAACACAATTCTGTTCAAGTCTGTGGACAACCTGGGGGGAAAAAAGAGCAAGAGGTGCGAAATGCCCTTCTTCCTTTTGAGGCTGTGATGTTTCCGAGGTCTAGACACACCAGTTTAAGTGTCAGCATGGTTAACTATTTCACTGTTGATCATAACCTGCAAGAACGTACAGCACTTGCTGAGACAACACTAGGGAAGCCTGCTTTGATGGGACCAGGCTTACAATCTCATAAAGCTGTATTTAGCTTGTCAGGAGAGAGCCCATTTCCACCCTCTTCAACCCCAACTGTTGTCACAGCAGTCAATTAAATCGGAGTATAAATCCTGTATATCAGCTATACCGTAATTCATTTCAGACCACTTTTAAAGACAACAGCCTAAGAATTAAGCTTTTATCTCAGAAGGATTCATAACCATATAGAAAATACTGATGCCTCCCAGCATTCCTCCTGTGGGTTGGATTGTTCCTGACCTAACCTTGGCTTAGCACTGATATTTGGGAACGGCCAGATGACTGAGAGCAGCCAGGTCAGTGTGTCAGGGCCCCCAGGTGAGCTGCTGCATGCTGCTAGCCCCCTACTATTCAAAACCATGTGGGTTAGCTTAAAACCACCTTCAGTGGTGATTTAACAAATCCACCTGAATCTGCATTTAGCTGAGGGGCAATGACTTTTCTAAATGGCTGTGTTAATTGCTCACAGTCCTCTGATCCTCTCTCCATAAGTGTCCTCAGTGCAGGCTGAATGAATATATGACACCCTTAAAATCTGTACGACTGTCCTTCCAGGGAGTGAGTGTGGAAAACACGTATTACATGACTTTGGAGTCTAGCAGCGTACACTTACCCCAAATAATTCTCTGTCCCAGCTCCCCTCCTAAGTTTAGCACTGCCTCAGTAGCAGTAAAAAGAAGCTTTAAGCTACAGCTCTAACCAAGTAAAATACTGTCTCCTGTTACAAGCTGAACAATTTTAAGATGTCAAGACACAAAGCAAAATATGAATTCTGGGCCTAGGATTCTAAATTTGGTAACCAGAAGTCATCCAATGCTGTTTTATATTCATGCGTTAATAAGTTTATTATGTGCAGAACGCTGCACTTGGAGCAAGCACTTCTTCCAACAGAAGTGATGTGATTTTACTTCCTCATGCCGGTATTATCAGATTGCTTCTTGCCAACTCTCAAGAATTTAATACAAGTTACAAGTCTTGAGATATTTCTTGTTTGTTGTTTTTTGGTTGTGGGTTGTTTTTTTTTTTTGAACACACACACACATATGGAGACAGATAATTATATGAGTGTCTTAGTTTTTATTTGCTGGGGCAAGGAGAGGGAAGGATGACAAGTCTAAACCTCAAAAGGGCCAGAGAAAAGTTAAAAACACCAAAACAGCCTTAAGGCACAGTAAAAAGCTCAAGATTTTTTAAGCCATTTTCGTGATTCTGGGGACCTCACTTTTGAATTCTCTGGGTTGGTAAAATTAATTCAATAATTTTCAGGATTTCTTGCTGTGATTTAACCATCTCCATTGTTGTCCCTCCCCATCACAACCAAGTTCTGAGAGCGCTACTTTTCCCCTTGTTCTTTTAGCTATTACAATTAACAAGTAACCTATACCTACGCACTAAAAATAATAAAAGGCGTATTTCAAGCTTACCCACAAACTTCTGTGGGGTGGAGCTTTTACGCTTTCCCATGTTGCTTGTCAGCTTCTCTATAACAGCAGGTCTCTCAAAAGGCACCAGAGAAATATTGTTGTCCATCACAGGCTCTTGTTCCTTACAATCTTCCATAGGAGGTACTACATAAAACCAAAAAATCGTATCAGACAAGTCTGGTCTACACTTCACAGACAACACAAATCATTTGAGCCCTGCTGATTTGTGTTGTCTGGTCTACACTTCACAGACAACACAAATCATTTGAGCCCTGCTGATTGCGCAACAAGTGCAACACAAAATAAAGCAAGGTGCAAGAACACACTGGGCATCAAGGCAGCATTCACCTTTAAGCAAAGCCACATTTACAAAATGCCTCTTTTTGGGACCATCTTATTTAGCAGAAGCCCAACTTTAAGTATTTATTAAAGGACTTGTTTTGTTCTGAATACTCAAGATCCCCAGTGAAGAGAGGACACTTTTGAAAACTCACTCTGTAGATTACAATTTCTGTTATTCTCCCTTCAATATGGTCACCTGTTGCCAATGTAACTTTTTAGTTATCATTCTTTGTGTTTTCCCTTAGCTTCACGCTTATCACATGGTATGCTTACCATTCTTAATTTCTTTTCGCGCTAATCTCACTGACTAAAAAACATACAAGGCATCGATGACTTGTGTTTCCTGGGCCTGACTGTGCATTCCCCAAGACAAAGGCTTCTGGAATGAGGGATCCTTTTGGTAAAGCGTGTTTCCTCTTTCTATACACGAGATTGTAAAATCAACAAATGCTGTAGTGGAATTACAGGATTAACACCGTATGGAAATTCCCTTCAGACTCAGTCGCAGAAACTATCAATCTTTTTATTTATATTTTATCCCTTCAAACACAGACTTAACAACCGGTGAATGCCATCTCCTGTGTTTGCCTTCCCACTTTTTGGGATCAGCAGGGAGCATCCCTTTGCTAACTACATTAGGGGAATACTCATACACTGTCTTTGAGACAATAACAAGAAATTAATGACCCTTTGGTCTTTACTCATTTCACTTAGTCGCTTGTTGGGTTAGGGAATAAGGTGCTAGAGCAAAAGCAGCGTAGGAATTGCATGGGCTACCGACCAGGGTAGTGACTGACTTGCACAGGGTTTCATGTGACTTGCTGACATAGCTGATCACTAAATACCTACAGAGTACTCTGGTTTTGTTGAGTATCCTCCTACAAACACCAAGAAGGGTCAGTGGTACCATGCTGCAGATCAGGCTCAGAGAGTCCAAGTCATTTGCAATATATGTCAGAAGCGTGATTCCATATGTAGCTCTTCCTACCGCTCTGCTGCCATGAGTTTAATACATGGCCTAACAGTCCCACATTCATCTTCAAAAGGCAGCAAGAGAAACCTGAGAAGGATCAGCCACTAGTCCATGCGCTAATGGCATGGTCAAGGTGTAAAAAATCATTTGAGAAGAATGGATGGCAGAGAAATTGAAACCGGGATGATCTTGCAAAGAGTCCCTACAATTTGTAAACTGTGAGCAACCCATTGCATCCTCTGTATTAGATAAATCTTCCAGAGAAGTCATGGGTGATATTGCAGAACTAGTAGAGAAGGACTGAAACCCACATTTTCTGCTAGTCCTCCTCTGGTCTCTCACCATAGCAGCCTTTCGTGTCACAGACACCTTCTCCCTGAGACCAGCCTACTTTCCTCCCATGTAACTTTACTACCTTCAGGATCCTAATATGGAATAATCACTCCCCTGTTCTTAAACACGCAGCTGTTTGCTAGCACATAACATATGAAAAATGGGGTGATAAAAGCCTTGTCTTTGCCTTCTTCCTAGTAAGGAAGAGCAAATACCAGGCAATTACAAAACAGAGTATCTGCTCAGGTGAACTTCGCAATTCAGATACTCATAATAAGAAAACATGGCAATTTATTCGTTTGATTCCATTTGTGCCTCTGCTGCTATAGAAAGCTGAGTACTTTGAGGCTTAGAATCTACCATATGCTATAAAATGATTTACTCTGCTGCTTTTTTATTTGTACAGGATGCTCCCCCTGAGAAACACAATGGTTTCTCATTTACAAGGCAGTCCTGCTGGCATCAGTGAAAGGGAAGTGGGAAAAAGCATAAATATGAAATGAATGTAATGTTGCAACAAAATGGGATGCAGTGTTTGAGTGACCTAATTAACGCCCAGTGCAGACCGGGAGGTCTGGAATACTTTAATAGTTAAGGCTGAATTTTTAAGGTTATTTAAATCCTGTGCTTGGTCAGGAGCTATCTGCACTAGTTCTACTCAAGTATTTACCGAAGAGATTCTGGAAGAAAGGAAAGATTATGTCTGTTGATTTTCACTGGGAACTGGTGTCTGACTGTCCTCTTGGCTTACCAAAAATCAGCGTATGCACGCACATGTGCACACATTCTCCGTGAAACCCTGGATCCCCGCTCAGAGGCAATACTCATCCTCACTGCGAAGGGCCAGGTTTGCATGCGAGTGCCACTTCAAGAATTTCCAGCCATTGGTGTACAGGTGGTGGGGACCTAGGGAGGTGCAGAGGGCTCTAAGTCCCCCCTAGGAAGACTTCCTAAAGGTATGCTGGCTTTACAGGACTGTACTTGCCCACAAAATCAGTTTAAAACCTCTTGATTACTTTCATAGCCATTACTTTCACAGATTAAGCTCCAAATGTAGTGACATTTGTATGTCTTATAACAATTAAGTAATAATTAAATAATTCTACTGTTGGGCACATATGTGTAAAATTTCCTAGACGGAATTTGAAACCTTTCTTCCATGAAAAATGAATAGTGCTAAAAAAGACATCTGCTCCTCCCTAAGTCAGGCAAAAATTCTGCTTGGACTCCTTTTAAATGTAAAATCATCACCAATAAAAGCATTTTCTTTTCTACCTTTCACACTGCAAGCTCTTTTTCCCACCTCAGAACTCAACTCTATAATCCAGGGCATGGCTCTTTTGCAACAGAATCACTGAATCACGCCAATATTTGTGTTACGAAGGGAGTAAGTTACCGGAACATGTTTTGTTATGTAGATTTCCTGGGAGAAGGGAGAGATGGAAATAGCCTAATTTCTGAAACCATTTGAATTGCATGCAAAACCGGACCAAACAGGTGAGATAACTCTTTGGGTTTCTAAAATGTGACAAGCTAAAGATCACACTGTCAATTCTAGATACATTCATTTTCATTTCAATTTAAAAATATATAAATGAAGGACATAGCCCAGCCTGCATCATTTTTTTTGAGGAAAAACAAAATAAAGAAGGGGAAAAGCAAACCGATCACATACAACCAACCGTTATCACAAATGAGCTGCTCTGTGGCAGAAACTCATGTGTATACATTTACTCTGCGGTAAATGCAATTCCTTTTTTGTTGCATTTCACTGTACTTCATTACCTTGGTAGTGGGAGCTACCAAAGAACAGCTAACACATTATAACTAGCTTTGATACAGCAACTCATTTTATGCTGTGAACTTATGGTCTCAGCTCAGGAAGTTGGTTTTTATTCTAAAAAAAAAAAAAAATCAAGCATCTAGTCCATGAAAAGCCCACACTTGAGTATGTTTCTGTTCAAGGATGTTCTAAATCAGCTATCAGAGTGCGCTTCTGGATGGCCCATGCAAACGTTTACCGTCTCTGACACTGTTAATCTTCTGAACTGCAGTTAACACCAAATGCTGTTTCTAACCCTAAACTCTCAATACACAAACCTGGATGGTCTTCAGAACAAAGTCTTTATTTTCCTGAAGTCTTTCAATCATAATGCTCGAAGTGGCTTATCTTTTAGTTTTTCCTTCTTAATTCGTAAGAAACCACACATACTATTAAAAAAGTTTATGCTGTTCCAGTGAGGAAAGAATGGGGGGGGGGGGGGAAGAGTAAAAAAATCACCCAGTGTGCGTTTTGCTGATAAATACTTTTGTGTGCAGACAACAGACACTGGGCTAAGTCTCAGCTGGTATAAATTAGTATTACTCCATCAACCTCAATTTCCTTTCTGAAGCTCACAATATTGCTATTTAAAAAAAGTGTGTGTGTACAGAGACATGACAGGAAATATTCCCATGGACCCTGTGTGAAGTCTCCTGTGGGACCAGCATTTTAACGATGTTTTAAGCAACTATGTAAGAGAGAATGACACAAGGCCATTGTGTGTTTTATGTGGAGCTGGCCTTCGAGCCTCGCGCAGCCTAGGGCTAGGCTTCTTTCTCCTTCTCCACTCTACTTGAAGAATTTCCCCGGACTTTTTGCTTTGTGGAGATGGAGAAGAACATAAAATCGGGTGTAAACCACAGCTAGCATTCAACATTTCTCCCTGTTCATTCCCACAAAGGTCATGTTCTTGGCATTCGGAGACTGTCACTTTTGTCACCCCCAACACGCCGCTAGCTAGGAGACCACAGACTAATTTCTACTCTGGGGCCAGCCCTGCTTAGCCGAGAACTGCCAACAACAAAGTCATGGGAGCTCTCTTGCAGCAGCCATCGTGCTGAGCAGGGAACAGAGAAGGGCAGCTCAGCAAGCAACCGGCACCCTGCGAGAGGATGGAGAGAGACCCGGAGACTTGTACATTCCTACCCACACACCAAAACTAGCCCTCCTTTCCCCTCCTCTCGCTTCCCCTTGTGGCTTTAGTCAGCTGATCTAACCATCTGCAAGACGAAGATAATTGAAATTAAAGGCCTCATCAGGCCACGGCAAAAGCACCCAAGTAGACGTCTGTAGCATGCCTATAAACCGATCAACTTGAGCACAATGCTTGAAAAAAATCCAAACTCTCTAGGGGCTGTCTCCAGTTTCCTGGAAAAATTCATCTCTGCAGAAATAATTTAGACCGATGTTAAATGTTGGCCATATTGGTTGAGACCCAGCACAGCCACCTGCGTCCTTAAAGCAGGATGCCGGTAGGGATAAGAAAATCCCCACCTCTACCTATTCTGTGCGTAACGGTGAAGTTGTGACCAGGAGTCACACCAAAATGCACTCAGAGGCTTCAAAACACTCAGCAAGAACAAAATACTTCAAAAGTATTTGGAAAGAGTCAGGAAAACTTAACCCCAGTGTGATGCAAAATGATCACATACTCCAAACCATGCACTCACTCATCCTCAGGAATACCCTTTCCATCTGTGACATGGGAGAGAAGGAAATTAATACATTTTTCAGGGTTAGACTAAGACCTAACTTGAAGCTGAGTAATCATTTGTATACTCTTCCCTGGTGTCTTTCTAGTCCCAGGAGAAAGGACTTTGCTGCAGACCTCTACAGGCTGGTGCTCATGACCCTCTCTCCTATGCTGAGCTTCATAGGATGTGAGGTGAGATTTATTACTGGTCCCAGCTGAATTTGGGGCTCCCTGTCGCTGCCTGTCCTCATTATGCCCTCGCTAAACAGCGCAACGAAGACAGTGGATCAAACATCCCTTAAACGTTCACCAGGGGAGATTTAGGCATATTTGCCCAGAGGAGAAAGAGGCACTAGTTGAATTCAAAGTGCTGTTTTAAGCTAATTTTGTTGAGAAAAGTAAAGCGGTTGTGTGAACATTTCTATTTTAAGCCCAAGCAAAGTCAGTCAAGCTGCAAATAAAAGAACTGTCCACATGGGGTTTGCAGTGGTTTAACTTTGGTTGGTAGAAAAATCAATGTAAGGTCAACCATTCCAGCTTCTTTGGGTAGACAAGGTTAAGGAATTACCCTTCTTGTCATTGCATTAAGCAGCTTAGAAAAAGCTTTAGATTTCCTCGGAAGTACACTACCAACAAGAGTAAACCCAGTTTTAGTAAATAACTGAAGAATAAACCCAGAAGTTGAGTGGAATTTGGGAAGATCCTCCACAAAGTGATCTCTGAAACATCCTGGCTGTCATAACGATATCAACCTACAACTGTTATCCCCCTAAGGAAAAGTTGACTGAAATCATCACCTCGCTGGTTAATAATACAGGCACATCCTTGTAGAGTGAAGAGCACGTATCTTGTTGGGAATGCAGTTGGTGGTTAAACTCTTACTATCAACTAAGCGCTCCATCTAACAGCCCGAGCACACAACAGGTACCTGCAAATAGCGAGGCCCTGAAATCAGCCTGCCCACTGACTTTTACAAGCGTAAAGTCAGGTCTAAAGCAGATAATCACCAACTTCAATGTCTTTAAAGTCATCCATTACATTTTAAGTGTTGATTTTAGTCTCCACGGTGTCTACAAAGATAGTAATTACTTAATAGAGCTGTATGAACATTTTGGCAACGCGTATTGAATACATTTAGAATGTCTTTATAGGATTAAATTGTTCATGGAAAAGTACTCTTCAAAGTTTTTTGGTGATTTTTTCCACCAAAAAATAGCCCATATTAGAAATGCTGAATAGATTTTATTTCAGCTTGTATTTTCAGGTTTTTAGAAATGACCTTTCAGAACTTTTACATAATTAATTTCCAAATGAAGCCATATGACTCCACTCAACAATGAAAAGCAAAATGGAAAAAAAAAAAGAGGAAAGGTTCTTTTGCCTTTTCATTTACCTACAATCTAACTTTTTGGTATTCTTAGCTATATGGTAATTTTTAATCAAAATGGAAAATATATAATTTTTATATTTTCTGATTAGTAAGAAATTTAAATACTTCAAGTACCAAAAAATCTAAAGACAACTTTTAAAAGTTAAAAGATGTTCAGTTTTAGGAGAGTTTCCGAAACACTAATTTTGAATGAAATTATAACAATTTTTGGACAGCTACCATTTAGTATTTAGTGCTACAGTTAAGCCTGCAACCCTGCAGTCTGAGATATTATGCTCGTTATCCATACTAATAGCTACAGAAATTTTTGACAACAAATTCACAGAGTTTAACATTTCTTGCTTTCAACAATCTCTTTGGCAATCTTCAGTCTTTATGTATATTAACACATGCAGTGTTAGTTAACATATTAATACTAACACATGTAAATGCATATAAACTTTTTTTCGGTTATAATTACTTCCATCAACACTGTTGAATTCCATTCTGCTCTGAAGATTTTTATATCTATTCCCCCTTGTCTTGGGATATAAAATAATATTACAGGGAGTAGAAATGATGACTTCTTAATACCTCCACCATCCTTATCACTTATAATTCTCAGTCGCTATCAGAAAGGAAGGGGAGGGGAATCATACATTTTATACATGGCTCAGTTCATCTTTAGGGTAACTTTGCACAGGTGACTTTGCTTTATTTTCATGTCTGCATATTTATACATACTAAAAAGTGAAATACTGACTTTAAAAAAAAAAAAATCAACAAAACCAGTGCTGGTAAATTGGTCAGAGTGAGGATTTTAGCCCGTATTTTCTCCTCCTGCCTATCTGAGTATAAGCAACCTCTAAGATGGAAGTGATACAAAGCTGAAAGGAAGGAAGAAAAACAGATGGAAAAAAAACCCGCAAGAGATGCTCCAAGTCCAAGAGACCTCAAAAGGCGCTTTCCACCCACCATGGTGACTCATGACCTGCCCGGCAGCCTCCATACTGACATTCTGCAGATAGTTGTGGCAGCGTTCCTTGTGCTCCTCCAGCGAACTGCGCTGCTTGTAGCTCCGGCCGCAGTAGTTGCACTTGTGAGGCTTCCCCACTGCGGAAAGAACGAGAGCATCAGGTCAAATCCACTGCAACCCACTTTTTGCTATCAAAAATCACACCTTTGCAACAAACGACTCTTGTGATGGAAAGACACCTAAGAAAGGTTACACAAGTCCCAGACCTTTTTCCCAGCCCCACTTTCCCTCCGCACACACCTCCTCCCACCCGCCGGGTACTTCGCCCCAGCCGTTTTTCACACTAACGCGCAGTATTAGCAGAAGGAAAAAGAGGCGGACTTGTTGGTCGCAAAGCAAATAAACAGATGACAAGAGGGGAAAACAAACCAAACAGCTGAATCACACCCCAGCACTGCCTGCGTGGCACCAAGTCTCGTGGGAAAGAAACTTCTGAGACATTTTGCTCATGGTACGAACAGTTGCCTTCACAAAAACGAGCTGCCCCAGTGGCCTAATTCTGCTCCCAGCTGTGGAGAAACCCATTACGTGGCCCAGAGGAGTTGTTCTTTCATTGAGACAACTTTGCCAAAATTACTAGGGGAAGGTTGGGGAAAAAAAGACAACAGAAAGTAACTTTGGTAACAGCACTGTTACATGCCAGAACTGAGCTGCCACCAGTAATTCATAGAGACTGGATAATATTAAAATATATATAATATGTTAAAAAAAAAAAAAAAATGATAAAGGGCCATGTACAATGAAAATCAAGCCAGATGAACGCAAGACATAATTCCAATTTTTTTTCTTTTGTTTCACTCAGCAGCATTATGAACAAATGGCAAATGCCTCTTAATACATGCAAAACCTGGCACCAGATTCTCATAAAGTATATCCCTTTCATAGCATGTAATTAAGAAACCCAAGGCCAGAAAGCTAGCCAGAAGTGTATTTTGCCAAGCCGTGCTAATGAAGGTTTTTAAGATAATTTAAACTTGTAGAACATGAACATTTGTTCTCTAATAACTAAAGAGCTATTAAGTCAGTACTGCAAGACTAGTAAAACACGACCGGCTGCGATTTTCAGAGCTGGCTGAGGGATGGGGAAGGTCAAACTTCTTCCAGCGTTTTCAAAATCTTAGGTAAGAATTCTAGTTTCTGGCCAAAGAAATTGAGAACATCCTCCTTGGGATAATATACATGTTTCTATTGGGTTTGTCCCAATATTGAAAGCTTTTCACGGTCATTTACTTAATGAAATCCAAGGTGTACTAATCGCAGCCAAAATGCACCGTCACCACTGGGATGGGAAAATGCAGGGGACGCTGCGGGGAGGACACCCGTGGCCAGCAAGAAGCCGAGAGGGCTCCTTGTGCTGGGGCTGAAGCCCTAAACATGAAAGAACCAGAGTCAGGGAAATTCGCTGGGGCCTCTGCAGGACTAGCAGATCCCACAGTGTGAGCCTCACATCACCTATATGATGGAAGATGAGAAAGCTTGAGCCTCTGGTATCAGAGCTGGTCAAAAAGTTTCAAATGTTTTTGTCTCGGAAAAAAGGGATTTGATGAAATGAACATGCTTGCAGAAAGTTTCTGTTTTTCTCAAAAAGTTTGTTTGTATGCGCAGTTTAGTGACGCAACCAAGTTTTTCAAAAAAGCTGCTCTTAATAAGCGTCCAAAGTGTGGATTTATTTCTCTCTATGTAGAGATAAGGCTTATCCTCAGGAAAGTATTGTGTCTCAGACCAAACTGTTGTTGTGGTCTTTATTTTATTTTGCTCACTAGCTTATACTGTTGCTGTAACTGGCATTGGTACTGGGAATCTCAGTGGAGGCTGAGTGTGAGGCTCATTATCATTCCCAGAGTAATTGCCCTTGACGCGAACAATTGGGATCAAGCCTCAGCTCTTAAACATAAACCAGCCATCTCATTCTGGAAGCACCTTCAGGAAAACATACTGGCAGCTCCCTAGGATGGAAGGACTTTTGTCATCACCATTACAATGCTTCATCATACATCTAGATGATATCAATGCCTGTCAGTCTGACGCCTTTATTAGAAGCTAACTTGGTGTCTAATCAAAAAAATCCAACGCAATTGAAGGGATTAAGTCAAGCAAGCTGAAGCAGGGCTGAATTAGCCCACCTAGTTTGGCCACACCAGTTTATCAAGCAACATAGATAAACTGTAAGATGCAAGGGAAAGGGATGATTGCTTTCAGCTATTCCAGAGGTAGCTACAATTAATTAAATATATTATCGTTTAGCACAGAGAAACATATTCCCCTACAAGCTCCCAGTACAAAAAATTGATTCAACAATCAAAAAAAGTTGGTATTACACTTCTTCAAATGGTTGCTCCCTGCATTGCAACAATTTCACAAACTATTCACACATAACAAGGCTGAGCTTTTCCAATGATGGTCAGTTATCCAAATGCCATCAAACTTCAAGGTTCATAGACATGATAAAAGCTAATGACAAAGGCACAATTTCTGCACGCAATATGGGATTTGAGGAACGTAACTCCCCAAGGAAGGAAATACTCCAGCACACATGCTCTTTCCTCTAGGGAGAAGATAAGAGAATAAACAACATGTGACAAATGTTAGTCATGTTCCTTAATACTCAACTGGAAGCTGCTCAGACGCAACCCTAAAGAATGAAGTTTGTGAGCTCCAGTTGAGTAGGATCGAAGACAACTCCCTTGGGTTTGTTTCCAAATTCTGTCCCCCCTGCTCTACAGATGCAACCACATCATAGCCCCACACATGTAAGATCTATTTCTATTATAAAATTACACAAAGTGACTGTGACTTGGGTTGCAGGACAATTGATCAGGTCAGACCACAACGGAATCAGTTCTGATAGCAGCAGTTTGTGTCACCAGCAATTCTCACAACCCGTTTGGTAAGAGCTGCAGCTAGCCGAGGTAGCAATTACAGTCTGGGTTTTAGAAACCTTGTCATTGCCACAAATGTCAAGTCATTGAAATAGCTGCAAATTTCCCCTCGTATTCTCAAAGTAACTAATGACAAAAAATATATATATTTGTGGACGTGAACGTTACCAGTGGGTGTGCATTCTTCCATATTTCATATTACTCAATAGAAAGCTGTAAAAGTGTATTAGAGAATTCAATTCTGGTGATCTCTTCAACAGCATACTTTGTTCCACATAACGAACCACCGGATGAAACCACAGGACTGCCAAGAGAGATTTCAGCCTTTGTCAAATACTGTAGAGTAGGTAAACGTTAATTTGCCCCCAAAACATGTGGCTTGCACTACTGGGCACGAGCAGCCTTGGTCTATAGGCCATTGACTTGAAGGCAAAGAGTTCAACAGTGCTATAGCCTACCAAAACCGTCTCCAAGCCCCCACTAAAGGCAGCTTTTTCCACCGTGGAGCCATTTCCACAGAGAAGCCACTCAAAGTTTGGCTCAGCTTGCTTGGTACGAAGCTGCTTTGTCCGAGACCCTCACTGAAAACCATGATACACGGACACCATATTCGGCAATGTATATAACCACTGCTGCCAACGGTAACGGCACCCAAGCAAAGTCAGTTTGGAAATCCCTGATTTGGGGTAATTATTCCTTTATCATCTTTTCAGGGTAAGCAATCCAATAAAAAATTACCATCACTCATTCTCATAGAAATGACACAATACAGTGAATGCAAACAAGCCCAAAATCTTCAGAAATCTTCTATCTGTTGTTGAACTGGGAAAGACCAGGGCACTGGGCAAAACCCAGCGGCCGTACCTGCAAAACAGCTAACTTGAAGAACATAAAAAACCACTTTATATTTCTTACTGAAATGTCAGAATTTCCACGCATTTAAGCTCAGATTCATACAGATGACAATGTGGCACGAAAACCCACAGTGGAGTCTCAGCCTCAAATGGAAAATATTATGACAGTCACAGTGAAAAAGACATTTAAATTCGAAGTACAATTTTTACCATGAAACAGGTAAACCACCCGTCGAAATTCACAGAGAAACAGAGTTTGCTTGTGAAATTAAAATGCTCATGCAGAGGGAGGCGGGGGAAGAGAAGGAGGACATAAAAGGCAAGGTGTTTCTGAGTTAGGAATACTTTGAGTCCTGTGGGTGAACTTTGATAGCTGAGATGTCTGCGTGCAGCAACAATGAGATGGTGTAACTCTGAGGTCAATATTCAAGACAGAAAGCAGACTAGGCCTAGGGAAACTTCTTTAAAGTCATAAAAAAAGGTCAGTGAAAGAGAAAGAGCCCGTAGGCATTCGCACAGCACTTTGCTCTCAAAAGAGATAGGAGCGCATAGCAGAATATAAAGTAAGTCAAGGAAATAACAAGGCATCCCAGGTAATACCTTGCCATAAGCATATAACATGAGAAAGGCTTACAGAACAGGTTAAGAGCAACGATACACTTCACTGAGCTAAAATCCTGTCTACATTAAGACCAATGACAAAACATGCACCGGTTTCAGCAGTCAGGATTAGCTACTCTCACGTTTCCCTATTTTGGGTACCACGTTCTCCTCTGCAGCAGCGCAGAGCAGAACTCCTTCCCGTCCACCTGCCCACGTCCCGAGTCCCTGCAGCAGCTCAAGCGCTAACGCGGCCAGCTCATACGGGAAAGGGCATTGCTACGGCTGTGTGACATACGTCAGCCCAATCCAAGGACTAGAGACTTTGCACTGAGCTTTGCACCAGACTTTTACTATTTTTGCATTATTGCCCCATCAGGGCCTTGGAAGGGAAGCCAGCCAGGATTTCTGAATGAAGTGGCCATCTGACGTAGCTACTTTCGGTCTGAGGAGTCCCTGTGATAGCAGTGCACCGAGCGTGACTTACTTCTGTAAAATCTGAACTCTCACTCAGCCCCTAGCACCCCAGAGCTTGAGGAAACCCCAGTATTCTCCAACTGAAGCTTTCTGAAGCAGCATCGAAGAAGTTAAAATGTTCTTTTGGGCTAATACTTACACCTATCAGTGAGGCTGCAGAATTCACTGTCACGATCTTAACCACTATTAATTCATCATTTCATCTTTCTTCCCTAAGACTGGAAGCTGCCTGGGAGAAGGGAGCTGTTCTGCAGTTACACGGTGCCAACCACAAAGCAAGCCTTTGCCTTGAACGGGACTTATCACAGTAAGATCAGTTTTAACACAGAGGTATGAAATATGATTAAGGCACTGGGTTGGGACTAGGGAGCGGAGGGTTCAAGTCTTAGTTATGCTACAAATTTTGTGACTGCAGGCAAGTTATTCTGATTTCCTGTGCTTCAATTATTCATACGTATGATTAAGGTAATAATTCCCTTCTTCACAGCATGTAAATGAATTCACGCACTTTGTGAGATGCACAGAGGCTAATTTGGTGAAGCTCACACAAGTAGGGAGACACAGAAAAATACGGCCCATTTCTCTACTGAGAAATTAAGGACTTAATAATACACTGTGATTTTATTAGATATGGGAGTGAACATTAAAGAGCAGGAGGAGATATTTAGGATGGCGCAGAGCGGAGGATCAAGCAGGAGTAAGAAAATCAAATTGGAAAAAAAAATAGGTGGCATTTGAGGCAATTTGCAGGCATGGTGTCCTTTCAGGCTGTGAAACGGTCAGCCCAGGGAAATGTAAAATGCCCCTGAGCTTGGTGACATTTAACACCACACAGGACAAAAAAAGAGAGTGTGCAATAGTCACAAAAAAGCGGATATAATAGCTGCTGCCGTCCTTCCCACCTCCAGCTTCCCCGAGCCGAGGAAGCAATTGTCAGAGCCGGGGAGGGCTGAGGCAGCGCTGGGGTTTTGGCAGGAGGGCTGAGGCTGCAGAGAGGCAACACATGGACCCTCCGGTTCGCTACTGTAATTAAACAGTGCACTTTGGCTTTTCTAGAGCTGCCTAGCTCAACGCTTCACACGCAAAAATATTTACATGAATAATAGACCCCTGAACGAATTAATCACACAAAAACCTGAAGTGAGACCTAAGCCCATGCTGGCTCTGAGCAGCACGTAGCTCTGCAAAGGAAACTGCCTCCCACTCCGATGCTGTATCTCGCTGCTGTGCTTAATGACTGTAAATGTGTTCATTGAAATTCATGGGGGCTCTTTGATTTGTTGCTTCTTTTTTTTTTTTTTGCCTGGGAGATTACACACACACACAAAAAATAATCGGTATAAACCGGAGTTCAGAAATAACAGCAAGTCCCACAGACTGCATACAGAAGTCACAACATGTAAACATCTAAAATAAGGCTCCAGGCTGCTAGAGCACACAAACACAGACTTGTGACACGCAGTGTCAAGTACCTCCACTTCTGGGCACCCAACCTGTGACATCTTAAAGCAGTCTGATTTTCAGAAAGAACCAAATCTCTAATCACATTATGAAAACTTTGCCTTAATCTTTTAATGCTTGCCAGTCCAAGCAGAGGAAGCAATACCTGGGGTACGTTTCATGGGATGCAGATACATTTCTGGAGCTCACGGAGTTCTGATGTCTCCATTCTATGAGCACCTTTTAGATTATCATATTTTGGGCCAAGTATTAGGGTTCATGAGATCATGTAGTAAAGAACAGGTTCACTAGATCATGCAGGAGACCAGACAGCTGGATATGTGCTTAAAATGGTTTCTGGACACTCTGGACACCTCAAAAAAGTTCAAAAACCAGAATGCAGCATTACAACGGGAGAAGCCTACATACATGCCATTGAACAACTAGTACTTTCTTGACTTGGAGCTTGAAATAGAGCACTTGATTCACTTGACGCCCATTGAGGCCCAATGCCTCTTATTATAGGCTATTATCAATTGCCTGTTGATACATTTGTGGCTGTTCAACATTTTGTGAGCCTCCCAGCAAATGAAAAACGGCTTGTCCTGACTTTTTGCACAGTGGCAGTCAATGATGAGTTACTTCTGTTGACAACTACCACGTACTATTACAGTAGCCCTACACAGCTAGCAGTGAAACACCACTAGATACTTGTGGTACATCAGCATGCAGTAAAACAATGGCAAAACATTGCACCTACACACCCTTTGTTTTCTAGACATGCCTGCCTTTCCCATAAATATCTCCAGGGCACAAACCAGCAGCTTGACACCTGCATCTACCTGCCAGTTGTTTACGGTATTGTAAAATAAGCGGCTAGCGGTGAAATACTGTACCAGTGTTCAGTCCTCCCTTGATCTTCTGTGGCAAGCAGCATTAAACATCAGATTATATATAAACTCTGAAAACTTCATCCGTGCTACATTTTGGCTAAAACGGACCACAAAAACATGCACACGCACATGTGGAAAACAAGTAAATACACTAGTCAGGACAAACTTTCAAGCATCTATACCTTCTCTACATATATAACAACAGGGGCCAGAATCTGGTGTAAATCAGTAAACATTAGTGCTGATGTACAACAGCTAAGGGGTTGGGGTCCTTATTTGTACCTTCAAGGCGGTTCTGTCTGCAGCCTTTTCTTACTTCACTAGTTTATTACGATTTATCTTGCAGCTACTGGTGGCTCTGTTATTTAATCTGATTCATCAGATTGTTTTATCTGCAAAATCCTGCAGATCAGTTAATAAATAAAAACAATGTTCCAATATGCCACAAGGGTTATAAATAAGTAGGTGGCATTTTTGTGCCAGGAGTTTAACAAACAAACAAACTCACTCTTGTTTCATTGGCACAGTCACAGAATTACTGAAACCTCCCTAGCCGTCCAGATACTTGCAGGGCTCCTGCCACAGTCTCACAGCACCCATTTTAAAACAGAACCCAATTAAAACCAGCACCCAATTAAAAACAGAAAAGCAAGAATCTTACAACCCGTTTTCCTCCTTTGCAGCACAGAAGACAAAAAGTTCACTTGTAGGTTTGTATGTTGTATCTATGTATGTGAAATGAAGAAAATGTGTATGTGAATGAAGAAAAATGTACATGTCTATGAGAAACCAGGCAAATAAATCACACAGTAAATCAAGGAAAACATAGATAAGGACACTAACGTATTTAGTTCTGAAAAATATTAAATCCACGAATACTTGCTCCAATTCCGTGTCCCAAGAAACATACTGCAACAGATAGAAGCTTTCCTCATATATTTCTCTTGGCTTACCTTTGTTTCCTTCAATATAAGGGCTTCAAAGCTAGCCAATGGCACACAACACTCATTCTTAGTTTATATTAATGGCAATGGAGCTCTCAGATCCCCCCATTATATATCTGAAAATCTCAAATGCAAATGTTCTGCGTTTGCGCTGTGAGGCCACCGAGCCAGGCGCACTGTCCTTGTCCCGTACCAACATGTCCCAGTCCTCCAGGCACCCCTGGCACTGGTGGGGTTCCCAGGGATTTACACTGCCTCCGAAATGGTTAAATACTATTAAAAAGGGACTCTGTTTAAATAGCACTCTGCTGGTGAGATAAACGAACAAAAACCAGGAAGTCCACAAAATAACCAGGTGTTTTATCACCTGGCCAGCTTCAAAATTGCTTAAAGGCAGCCAGGTTTATGGCAACTTACTTTTAAAGGGGGAGAGGCCCTGCAACGAATACGAGAGGTGACTTCGGAAAGGAGCCTCCTCCCTGCAATGCCGCCGCACTATCTGCCTGTGGGTGGGAACCAGCTTAAGATGGAGGTTAAACCTTAACTGTATGTACTAGCTCTGTACTTTCCACTCCACTTCAGACCTTTAACATTATATTAAGGTCAACTTGATAAGTGGAACATTAATTGGTTCACACAACAAACCTTCCAAAACGTGCTCGCTGGCTTCTCTTCATTTTAACCCTACTCCTGGGACACGACGAGTAGGAAAAATGAAAACAAGTTTAGGTTGGTCTGTTGTTCTTCTCTGCCCTGTCCTGTCCGCTCCCCGTCAGTGCCACGGCTCAGCAGGAATTTAAGGAGGTGACTGGAGATCCACACGTCATCACAAGGGACCGACTGCAGGCGGGGAGGAACAGCTCACACATGCAGCACAGGGTGGGGTACCTCGGTGCAGATCAGGAATGCTGCTGGACAAACACTCCCTTAAGAAGTGCTTTTGTTTATTTTGGGTTTTTTTCCCCCCCTTTGGATAAAACAAGTGTAGCTGTTGGGCCAGATTTGTAGGTAGTATCAATGGAAGTAATATCCCAAAGTCAATTTACATCGGCTGCTTACAGTTTATATTTATTCCAAGTGCTGCCCCTTTGCATATCTTGCAGAAGCCCTTTAGCATTATAAAGCCAACAGAATCTATGAGTTATTCGAAGCAAGCAGTGCCAAACATAGTGTCACCAGTTATTTTATACTGTATAAACAAAGGGAGACAGACAGAATACAGGACATTTAACTTTCACTATAGCGCTAGGTAGTTTTCTTCTGCATAAAACCACTGAACAAGCCCTTAACTCTAGCTCATTTCTTCTCACCCTTGGCAATGAGTTCCACCGTTCCACCTACATGCTCCTGCACAAGAAAATGCATTTCTTTTAGCACCTGACAGTTTTATGTCTCGTATTAGGAGATAGGAAGAAGGCACTCCAGTGTCCCTTTATGTAAGTAAGTTTTCCCTTTTCTTGTCGCTGTCAGAAACAAAGTTTTGGAAGCAGACTATTAACAGCAAGCTGTCATAAAGATAAGAGCGACATGGGAAGAGTAGTATTGACAGCACCTCCTCTTTTCCCAACCACCGAAGTTTGGAGTTTTCACTTTTTTTGATCAAGGCCAGCAGTGAAGGGAATCTTGCTTCTAAAAACAGGTCAGGCTGTGAAATTAATGGGCTCCTTTGGGACACGAAAATTTTTATTCATACTTCCCTTCCTGCCCAAGAACCAGTGTGGCCCTTGTCTTTGTGTTACCCTCGTAAAGATCTGCTGTTCAAGCATGAGGTTTTGTCATGTCTTGCACAGATGTCAAATGAGGTCAAACAGAAAAAGAGCTGATGGACTCTTTTTACCGATGCAGTTTTCCTATCTCCTCCTGTTGCTCTCTGCCTGACAACACGTGTATTTACCACCAACGTTACAGAGGAGCTTGAAATAAGGGTGGGACTTTTCTCAAGCAGACAGTGCTGAGCCAAGCTGTGCTGCATAATTCAGAAAAACCTCATATGCTAAAGGCTCCTCCAGGATGAGGCTTTTTGGGCCAACTCGCTGCTCCCAAATGGTCTCCAACAACCGGAGCATTTACTCCAGGTTCATCAAGGCAAACGAATCTGCTGCCACCAGGGCTGGACAGACACCTCCTTTCTCTATCACGCTTGTCACCAACAGTGACCAACAGAAGACCAACAGTGGTCTTCACTGCTCCACGTTCAAGGTTAGCCACAGTATTTGGCAAGGGAAGTCAGGACCATTTTGTATGAAAACAATTCTTAGCACAACAAAAATTAACTGCAAAGATATCTTTTGAAGAATGTGGGGATCCTTTAACTCTCTGAGAAACAAATCTGGGATACCGGACAGCCTCAGCTCTAATGCAAACCTCTACATCAGGTGTCTATGTCTGACTCTGAAGCTACATTAATTTTTTCTGGGTAATAAAATTCAACGATTCCTGTTAGCTTCAATATCTTTCCTAGTTGTATTTTTTTTTTAACACAAAAAATAAATAATGACAGCTCCAAAGCACTTTCTAAAACCCAGGATGTTTTAGGTTTGCTCAGTGGAGAGAATGAGAAGGGAAGGAGGGAGGGAGGAAAGATTTGAGGTTTCAGGATGTTTCTTTTTTGGTGCGATTAGTTTTGCACTACAAGACCTGGATAGATTCAGAAACTGTTATCATGGCTGAAAGGGAGGCAGACAAAATGAAAGGCAATTAAATATGGGTGTGAAATTAAACCAAAAGGAAGAAAAATAAAAGAAGGAAAGAAAAAACAACAGCTTGGGCTAAAAGTAAAGACAGAAAAGCTGGAGAGCACAAAACAGAGCTCTCCAAACATCCAGAAGTACTTTTAAAAGGTTTCCTGTAAAAACAGGGAATTTGGGAAACTCTGAATGTACTTAACTGCATTCCTTGATGGAAAAAAACCTCAAAAATTCATACTGAAGGTTCCACTAGGCTATTAGAAAGAGGTGATTTCTCTGAGAGGTGTAAATCGAGAGTGAGAGAGTGTAAAACTTCTCATTTCTCAATACCTGGGAGAAGAAAAATCTCTCTTTCCCATTTTCTTACGTCTATGTTTTTTTCTTTGTGTGTGGAGAGTCTTGTAACTGAGTCAGCAGTTACAATATTTAGGGCATCTGTGTTCATTCCTATCTGTGACACTGGCATCCTGAATGCCTTTGACAAGTCCCTTTTTGTCTGAACGCTAGGTTCATCCTCTGCAGAAGGTGGTTGGGCAGTAAACCTTGCTGTCGTCTTGTCTTGGGCTTGAACAATTTGAGAAATGACTGTCTCTCGCTATGAGTCATATATTACCTGACACAAAATGGTCCTTTCCCTTCTCTTCACCAATAGTGCAATCCTATGCACGGGACTGTACACCAGCCAGGTGAAACTCATGGACTTCATGCTGATCAAGGCAGAAATCTCATGCATCTCAACCAAGTCTCCTGAAGTTGGCTCATCATTAGCCCTTGGGACAAACTCATTGCTGTAGAAGACTAATGATATGAACATAATGGTTACATTTTTCACAATATAGCTAACGTGGACATTGTACTGTGGCATGTAAAAGTCAAACAAAGCACTTTTTGTGGTGGATGATCTATTCTTTGAAGCTGAGCAGCTTCATTCCAACAAAACATGCCAAAAATCCATCCTTTAATGCTTCTCAATGGAAACGTAGCTGTGGATACTGAGACAGACCTCATCCTACAGCGTTACCAACACCTGCAGTGTCACCCTAAGTCAGACAGGATGCTGTGTTTTCCTTCATCTCCAGCTCCTGGAGTCAATTGACCAAAAAGAAAAACTAGCTCGCATGTTTTCTCACTCCCTCCCCACTCATGAAATACATATCATAAGGTAAATAAAAAGGCCAATTTATCACCTTTCACTCTCCTCATTTGTAAGTGTCTATGATCTGGGGGATCCAGATTCATGATTTTTTAATTCCTGGGATTAGAATACATCGGTAGCGTAAACTCTGTGGAATCATGCCAATATCCATGGAGTTTCTTCAGATTAGTACAACTACAGTTGATACCAAAATCTCAGTCATTTTGTTCAAAACCACTTTCGTGAACCACCTGTTTTCTCATTGGAAATTTTCCACTCTCTTGTTGTTTTACAATCCAGTGGAGTTAAGATGGCTTTTCTCCCTAAATGTGCTCTTACTTATGCCTTAAATCATTTCCCTGTTCCATCCTGGTGTTTTATAGGAAGAAAACTAATATTATATATGAATCACAGAATAAAGTGCCTCCTACAAAAGACATCACTCTATTAGGAACACATTCAAAGTGGCACACTCACTATGCATTTAATTTTCATTTACAGTATGCGCTCTATACACAGCACTCTGCCTCTATCAGTTTTTGTTTTCATAACCTATTCCTGACACCTAACAAGAACTGGGAGTGCTGCTCCAGGATTTGGCAAGAATGAACAGGGTGTGGATGAGCAGGTTTCTCTGACTCACCTACACGGATCAGCAAGGAAAAATAAAAGGGAGAGGGTGGAGATTGGGAGGAAAAAAATAAAAGAGAGAGAGAGAGAGGGAGGAGTGACGTGTTCCTCTGGATGCAGTGTGTAATGCAGCTGGCAGACTGCCTGCTCGTGGTGCCACAGAGTTCCAGACATGCCAGTCCAGCTGACTCAGCTCTTCGGAAGAAGGAAAGGGAAGGGAGAAATTTCACAAACGTTTCTGATATCTGAGGGATGAGGACTGCTAGGCTCTCCTTGAGGATCTTCAAACCCATCTTTCACACCAGGGACTCGAGCGGAGTCCCCAAGGAGGTATTAGAGAGAGATGCTCACTCGATAACCTTGTACAGAACTGCTTATGCTTGTATCAGATCATGCCCCTGTGGTTGTTGGAAAATTCAGCAGCACAGCTTCACCCCACAAACCAGAAATGTCAGGCCTTTCCTAGCCAAGGCTAGCTGCTCTCAGACAAGTCACTGTCTCCAAGGAGACAAGCAAAATGCATGCACATGAAGGGTATCCAAGTGAGAGAGAGTCTATGACCCACATCGCTTTTCTATATAAAAATTTCATCATCAGATTTGCAGCAGTGTATCCTTTGCACGTGATTTATTTTCTAGGAAGAGCTTAAAGCCCTTAAATAGTCTGGGCTCTGCCTACCTGTGAGACCAGCTCTGTCCCACGACACAGTACCATGCCGTAGGCAGCCCCGGTCCTGTTTGCTGGGGGAGACTCTGTGCTGTCCTAGACTTCCACTCCAAACTGAAGAGGCAGGAGGAAGAAAGTACCTATTTCCCAGCAAAAGGAACAGAAACACAGGCTAACGCCCAGACTGCCAAAGCCCCTAATTCTCACCAAAATCAAGCAGACCTCAGTGCTTTTGAAGATAAGAGCCACAGTGAACTGGCCCCAAAGTCAGCACTAGGATGTGCTTGTCTTAATTTTCCAGTCAGGATCCTCACCACAGACCCTCGACTGTCTCAGAGCACACGAGAGCATTCACGCCTGTCCCGCTGGAAGGGAGGGAAAGGACATGTGCTCGGGGAGCACATTCCCCCATCCTTCATACAGAGCAGCTGGCTCTCTGGGCAGCAGGAGCCTCAGGGCAGCAGCAGCATCCCGGGGAACTCTATTGCCTTACATTGAAAATCCTGCTGAATTACGCTGCCCCACTGATCCCTCACAGCGCTTCCCACAGAGGTACAGCGCCTCTTGCATATTTCATCCAAAAAGAACGAACAACCTTTAAGCAGAGGCTTTTCCGAAAGCGAGGGCTTTGCAGCGTACAGATAGCTGTGTGGCTGGGGAGCGTCCCAGCCAGGTGCTCTTTGACAAAGTTTCAATAGGCAGGGCCTCAACAGCATTTCTCCAGCTTCAGGAATGAAGATAGAGATCTTGACTCTCTGTTGCAAGGCACGGAGGGAACTTGGGGCACCCTGTCTGAAATCAACACAGCACAGTTATGCAAAACATGTGTGCAACTGGCATCGCTTGTGTAATCCTGGCTGTAATCAACCTAACCACTCCAGAAAGGAAGGAGGGGCAGAGGGTGGAGAAAGTTCACACTTAGATCAAATAAAAAATGGGAAAATATCCAGAGAGCTTTAGTCAGGTAAAAACACAGTTCCCTCTCATGGGAAACCTCCAGGACAAGTTTCCTTGAACTTCACGCAGGGTTATAAATAGGAGGAGAGTCACACAGAGTTCAGTACAGGTTCACTGTAAAAAAATCTAGACATTCTCATTTTCCTTCTTGAGTGATATCCATCAATATCTTAGCTGTAAGCCAATTCATAATTACAGGTTGCTGAGAGCTCAGGAGAATGTATCAGTAGCAGATTTCTGCAGCTCTGCTATGGCGTGGTGTTAACTGGGTTATTTTTTTCCCCTTTAGTTTCTATTGGCTTCCTTTCCAGATGGCAAAAATACATTTCTTACACTTTAAAGCACTCCTATATTATCAAAAATGTCAGTGGCGGTTCTCCATTTTGCACTGCCCCATAAAACAGCTCTGAGATAGCAGTGAAAGATGGCCTCAAAACACCATTTGATTCCAAGCTCAAACTGCCACAAGCTGAAAGGTTTCACTAACTCCTTCAAGAATTGACAAAGGCCAGCTCCAAACGCTGGATCTTGTTTCTTCAGAGGCAAAATGCAAAAGCTTTTTGCCCTTGAAAATAATTTTCTCAGGGGGAAAAAAACAAAACAAAACACTTTTTTCCTTCTCAGAGCTGCTCTGGTATTTTGCTGCTGAAACAGAGTATGTGCAAGAAGTGGTCTTGGTTTTGCTGAGACGTGGCTTCGTCAAGTCAAAACCATGTTCTCATCTCAAGTGCACAAGAAAGCTTTCGGTCACCCCTTGGATGTCTGTCCTGCAAAAACCACAGCAGATACCTCAGAAGGCTGCCTCTGGAGCAGGTGGACTCCTGATGCACTGCACCACGTCCCGCAAGCTTAATCTAACACAACAAGACACCCAGCTCCCAAAGACAGTCTGGAGCCGGGCCGTGCAACGCCCGTGTTTACAGCTGCACCTTAAATTCTGGTTTTGTATGTACATATGCCAACTCGACCATAAAAATATTGGATTTGTGAAACAATCCCTGATGACAAGGAAAACAAGGCCAAAAGAGACCTCTATAGCTTGAACTTAAAGGAGCGAAGGACTTCACATCTTTCAATACCTAAGCTACTAGACCCTCAACATTCTTCTCATACTAAATCCAAAACACAGCACTAGGGAGAAATTTAACTCTATCCCAGCCGAAACCAGGACACCCTCACCTGCCAGCCTGTCCATAGTAGTTCCAGTGCAGAAAGACGACTAATTCGCATGAAGCTACCTTGGTGCTTAAGCACCTGAATTTGCAAATTGGGTCTCATAGGTTTTTTTCCTATTTCATTTTCCCATCACTGAAAAATGGATAATAATGAGGCAACAACACATGCCCACTTCACACAGGCTTTGGGCTGATGAAATAGATAGGATTCATAAAAGCAACAAGACGCAAAAATTGCAGGCTAAGTAGTAAGTCCTTTAGCATTATTAATAATCACCTTACTATTGTGTCTAAGATAATCACGCCGGTATCAGGGTATAATACCTCAGTGGTTATGGTAACAATACAAAGTTATTATTCCTTCCACTTTGTAATTACCTCATTTCAACTATTGCACAAAGGCTAAGTAAAACTAAGGAGATAATATGCAATGCTATGCAGCAGGGGCACCAGCAGCACTGGAATACTCTGCTACGTACTTACGTGACCTTAATTGCAGCAATATACGTGAGCCTTGCGATCATTTCTGCGTCCTGCCCTCTCACCATCGTGACAAGGTTGAGAAGTGCTCTTTGTTTGACAGGCAACTGAGGCAGAGATGAGGTTAAGGGGTCTGCGTCTGTACTGGCCCATGTTTCCAAAGCATAAAATGACTTTGCAATTTAGGTCCCTCATAAATGAGTGAATAAGAGTAGCAAAAAATTCAAGATTAGTAGTAAAAGAAGAGATGAGAGGATTGGAAGATAAGGACAGACTAGAACAGAATCAATGCCAGACATATGACTACAGCCTATCGCAGTGTAAACTGAGCACAGGAATTACTTGCAGTCACAGAAGACAGTGTTAGGAAGAGCAATAATCTGCAGCAAAAGAAAGGATAGTTTAGGTTAAACATCAGGATGAGTGTCACAGCTATAAAAAGCAAATGGGAATTGGAATTGTCTCCCTAGGGAGGCAATAGAAACAGAGTCTTTCTGGATGTTAAAAACACAGGTTAGGTGTGCTGTTTAGAAGGACTGCTGCTCTATATGCTGAAGTCTTATCACATTCATCTGCTTTTTTGATGCCAGTGAAATCCCACATATGTGACAGAATAAAAGCCCAGAGGAAAAAGGCAGTCAGTGTCTCGTTTGCTCCTCCAAAGCAGGATGGTTGGCGTAAGAACTGGCATCACCCAGCAGTGGAGAAGTGTCCGTTTTCTCTCCAAATAGCAGCCCAGTCGGGCAGCACCAGATGCTTCGTTCTGGTTGTATATGGCCTGAGGCAACACAAAGAGGGACAGAATCTGGCTGATGTGAATTGCTAACGCTGAGGGGAGACAGAAAACACACAGAAAACTGGACATCAGCAGTCCCATCCCAAACACACACTTCCATCTTGGCACAGGCATCCCATGAGGAAGAAAGGAACTGGTCAAAATTAATGAGGGATGATCCCATGTGAATGCTGATGCTGTCTAAACAAAGACCTTGTTACCCCTAAGTACTAGGGTGCTACCTGACCTTCTGGATGAGGTGACAGCAGGTTCAGGAGGTCTGAAGAAAAGGGCAAAGGATGCTCTGTCCCGTCGTTGTGAGCATCTTGTTGCACTGCAGAACTGAAATCTGCCCTGAGGAACTTTTCCTCATGGTGAAGCTGCAGTGTTGGGGCATTAATACTCCATCTTCTTCCCCATTTTGGGGTGCAGGACTTCTTACCTTAACACAAAACTCTTCCTTGCCAAGATTGCAGAGACTTAACCTGACATCAAACACAATTCTGCCACCCTGCCTCATTAAGGAGAGGAGACTCGGATGATCAGGGAAAAGAAGAAGATGGTGCAACCTCCCTCCAGACCTCTGCTGAAGAAGGGAGGACTTGCTGGTAGACCTGCAGGTGGCAGAGATGTAGCAAGGCCATGTTCCACCAAGAGATATAGCAGGAGGCACAAGACTTGTCTCACAGATACCACGATAAATCTTAGCACCTACTAATCTTGCTGTGAACCGATATTTAGAATGAGGATACTCCCATGGTACTGGTGTCTCTTATCGCTAGCAGAGTGGGTGAGTCCTTCTCTATTCAGCCAATCCTCAGGCAGCCCCCAGAGAAAGGAAAAAAACTGATACCCAGTCCTGAGAGAGAGATATTCATGAGTCTGGCACACAGCACATCTACTTCTGCTCACCAGCACCACTTCTCCTGTTTCTCTCTTACCTGTCGGAAACAGATCTCCTGGGTTGAACAGTCAAAGATTGATCCATAACTACCACAGGTAAGAGGGAATCTTTATGGAATTTCAAGACTTTTAAAAGTCCAACAAGCAAAAAGTGAACACTTCTTGCTTTCGGTGGAACCGTATCTTTTCACGACTTCGCCCAAAAACAAAGCCCAAATGTACTTTTTCTGGAAAGATCATGATCCTACAGCATCTTTAAATCAAAGACGGTTTCTCAGGGATAATTATGCTCTGTAGACAAGGCTTAGCATGACCAAGCTTGCATAGTGAGATAATTCTGAGGACATAAAAGATGATCTTTTCATATAGCTGATACTCATACTTGTCACAGTAGTGCTCTGGAGGTGATGATGATGACCCCACCACTTCAAGGATCAGGTTCAGATGGGGCTTTAGCAAAGCATGGGATACAAGTTGGCTCTACAGAGAATTAAACTTTAAATAAGGATGCCTAGGGGATGAAAGACCTGGCATAACAAACTCCTACCCTTGTACACATTTTGATCTTACCTTCCAAAAATGCACATACAAACAATATGGAAAGCAGAATACCAGAGATTTTGGAGACTCTACAACACAAGAGTGAAGGCCTCTAGGTACTGGAAGCATTAATGAGAAAGCAGAGCTGCTGCAGTATTGTGAACATGCTAATAACAGTTTGGAACCTGGAGTCTGATAAGAAAAACACAAAATGATTTTGTGACGAGGTTAATTCCACTGAGTTTAACTGAAACAGTGTAAGAAAACCTGAGAGGAAGAGCCGCTCTACCTGATTAAATAGAGCTCTAAGTATCAGATCAACAGAACAAATGCCCACCGGCTCATCGCAACGGAGGGAAGATGCTGTTTGCTAACCTATTTGCAGAACTGGGATTTGTATGCAAAATATCCCCTCGCCTCTTCACATACTTCCTTCATTTTTCACAGATAGTGTCCTACTTGTTCACATTTAATTTTTTTTTTCCCCCATTCACAAAGTATTTGAGTCAGTCCAGCTCAGAGTGTAATGAGAATTTCAGGTCCCAGGATTCTTCTAATTATGATGTTCCCATCCTCAAAAATGTAGTTACAGAGTAGATACTGGGCCTCTGAAAGCAGAGATGTTAATAGTGGTAAAAGTCTCTTCAAGATGAAAAAAGCAGTTTAAAATATTGATTCTTCATTATTCGTAATAACCATCCTAGCCACTGTTCAAATAATTCTCACTGGCTTTTGACAGGCAGGACTTCATACACAGTATTGTGTTTTTCAGCACTGGGCTTGTTCATCCAATTTTGCAGCTGGACTGAGACACTCACAGGTGGAATGACTCTGCCAAACACGTATTGAGTCAGGCACGTCATCAGAACTAGGAGCCAGGTTCCTTCTGCCTCTGAGCGGTCGCACACACAGATATCACTTGCCAGTTCTGCCGACAACAGCCGTGCAATTGCAGGCGTGTAGGGCATCTCGAATGGCTCACTACCACACAGGAGGAGCTGAGAAGAAAGTCCTTATGGAGAAGAAGAGATGAGAAAGATAGACTTGCAAACCAAGAAACATAAAAAGAATTACTAAACTACCTTTCCATGAATGGGGCATTTACCTTTTTAATTATACATGCCTTTTATCTTGCGCACTGTTCATAGTTTGCTAAGATTGTGCTTTTGGGAGTTTTTGCCTAAGCCTTTCTTTTCAAAACAAATGCTTCACCGCTTTTCTTTTGCAAATAAAATGATACCATTAGCTCAGTGCTGTTGAAGAGCTGGGCAGTAACAAACAATATGCAGCAGCAACACAGGAAGACAAGGGGGAGGAAAAAGCAAATATTTGTTAAAGGCAGAAAAGGGGAAAAAACCATTTTCTAAACAGGAAAGAAGTATCTTGGAAGCAAATTTTAAAATGTACTGTGAGGAAAACCTTCTGTGACAGGAAAAAATAATGATCTGACTACCCATTTTTTAGGAAGAAATAAACAGTAAAACTGCTTTCATATATGAATAACACTTACATACTCCCACAGTAAGGGAATGTGATTGAAGTTGCCAAGATAAAGACAGAAAAATCAGGAAGTTCCAGAAGTAAGGTTGCCTGAGTAGGCTTCATGCAACTAGTCTGTGTGTATGCACGATGAGACAGTCTTAAAAATCACAAAATAATTTGCCCACAGGACCATCCTTGCTTAGTGCAAAGGATGGTTGAACGGTTCTCACCTAATGAAAACCTATTCCGTGTTTTGTTTTCCCCTTAGCAAGTGATCCTATCCCTCATTTACGGCTTACTGCCCAAGCCCTGCTCTGAAAACTAATGCACTAATGTTTTCTGTGGGCTCTTCCAGATTGCTCATCATTGCAGCCTTGACTTTTTTAACAACTATCAAAGCATTTATGTTTACAATAGCGTTATGAGGGGAGGGCTGACTTGGCTCCATTTTAGACACGAGAAATTCATGTCAAAACATAACTGCTGATTTTACGTTCCCGTTTGAGGATGCCTGGCTTTTCAGGGTAAAAGAGCATCAGGGTGTACATCATCTCTTTCGAAGTACGGAGGTCAACATCTAGGTGCTTTAACCATCGGATTGATCTGTCAGATCAATTGTCTTCCTTAAAACTTCCGCTTTTTGTTCATTAATCACCTACAGTAGAATTCGACTCATCTGTTTTGTATCTGCCTTTGTCTAGTTGAGCAATTCTAGAGATGCTGGAGAAAATGAGCATGTCTCAGGGTGAGAGAACAGGTACTCTGCGACTGCCATCAGGAGATTGGCTTTGCCTGGATGTTTTTCTCTTTAAAAACAGCAAAAGCTAGGCAAGGTGAAGGCAATCCCTGCTGGTTTGTCAAGTGCATCCTGCAGGAGGGGGCTACCAACTTTTGCGCCAGCCCTCCACAGCCTGTCCTTCCACTTACGTCCTGGAAGCCCAGCCAGGCACCTCTCCTGTATTATCTGTGTTGTGGAACTATGGAGTTAATTCTGAAAACAACATCTGAAAGTCCTGCAAGTACCTTGAGGCTCATGCCCACTCAGTGTAATTCTGTGCATGAATCTCTCCCCAGGCGTTATCCTACTGATGTCCTGAAGGCATCGTTATATTCCTGAAATCAAAGAAGCTGCATGTGGGAGGAAAATATAGACACAAAGTTCATCAGAACTCCATATGTCAGTAAAAGGTAAATAATTGCAGGAGTAAATCACTGCAAGATAAGTCCTTAATTATTTAGGGTTAAGCAGCAGCAGCATTACAGATGCAAAGTAATGTTTTGTTAACCACTCATCCTGGGAACACTTATATAGAAAGATATTATTCTGTACAAGAAAGGAAGGCAAAATGTGGATTGTGATGCTCAGAAACATTTTCAAATAAAAAGGAAATAATATTAAAAAGCACGAACAAAAAATCTATCCAAAGAAGAAAAAAAAAACCAACCCCAAAAAGAAAGAAGCTGTCATAAATTATTTGTTTTTTAAAGTTAATAGTAGTTTCAGCAATTTTAAATCTCCCTGAGATGCTTCTGCTAATTTCTGTTTGCAATTACATTTCCTTATTTTTTCACCTTTCCTGTCTTACTGTATGAAAACCCTGCACTAAGCACAGGAAAAATTTACCAACTAGCAGTAGTAAGAGGGTATAACCAACTAAGTGGTGACACAAACAAAGTGCTTTCAAATTCACCGATCAAACTAGCTGGGAGGGAAAAAAAAAGATATAAAAAAATTCTTCAATTCCTTTCATGCATACTCTGCCTTCCATAAAAAATGAGTAGTTTAAAACCTCCTTGGGAAGTAAAAAAGAATGGGGTTTTTTGATTAATAGCATTCTCTTATTTAAGGAGGAAAAGGACATACAACATAAAAAAAGAAATTGGTCTTGCATTTATGAAATCATGTGCCAGATTCTCAGCTGGTGCAAAATAGCAGTACTTTCCTTGCTTAGGGAATGTAATTCCTATCTATATCAGCTGAGGATCTGATCTAAAGAGCTTTTCTCTTATAAATATAAAAACATATTCAGACTCAGCCTCAATTTAGACATTAAGTGTATCAGATTGAAACTGGATTGAAGTGTCATATTTCAAAATAGTTTTTCAACCTCTTTGTTCTGTATTTTATCAGATATCCTCTTTTATGGTCAGAAATAGCAGAAGATGTACACATACAATGAAGTTTACTAGATTTGCTATACCGTCAAGGTCTACTTACGGACTTTGATGCGTGCTTTATTAAAGCAGAAAGTGCTTGTGTAGGACAGTGATATGAAACTGTTTAAATCTCTAGGGAACATCTGCCTATCTTCTCCATGAAGCAGGTTCACATATGTGTGCATAAACCAACCAAGCTTGCCTATATGACACAGACAGAAAGACACCTTAACTTCCATGCTCACGTTCAGATCAGCATTTCACCTTCGTGTAGGTGGGTGCCAGGTTTTAGGGCAGTATCCCAGGTTTTTAACTCTTCACCTGTGAGTGCTACTCTAAGAATTGTCTTGGAGAGTATTGTGGGAGCATTTGTCTGTTCCTGCTGCCCCTCTGCTGAAAAATGTTGTAGCTGACCGCTTAAAAGGGGTGACACTTTCTCCACTGAAAACAAAACATAAAATTACAAATTGAGCACAGCTAAACAGAGCTAGGTCAGTTAGGGAAGGAGCTCCAGGAGAACTTGTGTGCCTAAGCAGCTTAGGTGCCTTCTGAAAAACCCACACCTTTACATTTCATCCTCATGCAAAAAGCAGAAACATCAGCCATGTACTTTTCACACAGGAAGAACGAACAATCTCTATCAATGACTGTATCTAGGTAACAAAATCTAAATTCCTATAACGAAAACAATCTTTAACCGCAATGTTCATGTTTTGTAATGTGGGCTATTTTATGCCACAACTCCCTTTTTTATTTTAATTGTGAAAATTTTGATGGTGTTTTCTTTTTTACTAAATTTCAAGTTGAAACTACGGTTATGGTCAGAAGTGTGAAAATTGCAACTCACAGTTCCACAGACGTTTTCCCTTCTGACTCTCAGATCAAATCCTCTCGGCTGACAACTCTCAAGCAATTCTCTCTCACCCTAGTCCCACTTGCACTCCCTTGGAAGCTCACGCTTTCTGTCAGCAGTACGTTTGCATCAGTACAGCCTCCTGCGTACTCCAGAGTCTACCTGGAGAAGCTTATTAGCTTATCCTTTCTGATTCTTGGAAATGTCAAGGCAACTCTGTACCCTAAGACCAACCTAATGCTCATAAAACAGAAACCTCTTCTGAAGTGAGGCTGACCCTGTAGAAGAAATGCGTATAGAGTCAGGAAGCCCCATGATTACATTTTCACATGCAGACTTTCTGTCTGCAGCTGCACTTCAACCACTGTGTTTCAGTAGTCACACATTTGCTAACACCTCAAAAAAGTTCATCTGTAACGCTGTCACTTGTAACCAGTCCAATTATCTCTGCTCATTCAACAATGAAAAACACAGTCTCCTATAAATGGCCTGGACACAGAAGTTGAATATCCTAGGAGATAAAAAACGCAGCAAGTTAAGATCTTACTCAAGAGTCCTACACAAATGAGTAGGTAGGCAGAATGTGGCCCCTTGGTGTAGCGTACAGAAACTAGAAACACATCTGATCCTGATCATCAGGGCTACCAACATGACTACTAACACGCAGTTATGCAACGGGTATTTCTTTAGAACCCATCGAGAAACTATAGACTTGATATAGACATGATACTATCAAGTAGCAAAGCAAGACAAGCCCAATCTCTCTCGGACACCTTCTGCTCTAGGGTGAGCGCTGTGGCTGCCACGCATTAGGACTTTACAGCGAGATGTAACTGAATCAAAAATGCAATCAGGAGTATTTTCAAAGATGAGCAAGTATAAACTCCACCAGCACATGGCATTTATTAGATGAAGAAATGGGTATGAACTGCAAAGCAGGCTTCGAAGAGTACCCAATTATTCTTTGCGATCTTTGGAATTTCACAGCCACTTTGGGACGGAGAGTGTCAAAACAATCTGCCAGCGAAGCCTGGGTACACCCAAGGAGACGTTCAAAGGGAAGTGCGATAGCATCAGGAGAGGAGCTCAGTTACACAAAAGGAGAGGTGTGGCTGAACCACAACTTTTCTGATTCACGTCAAGGCTTTCCCAAAGTTCAGAGCTGGGCTATCTGAAGAGGATGGTACAGACCCAAAGCCACCAGGAACACACAGTTATTTTCACAACCCACTTCACTTGAACGGTAACGACAAAAGAAAAAACAAGAGGGAAGAGCAGACAAGGCGGGCTCACCAGAGTGCGTCCTGAGGTGTCCTGTGAGGGCGTCCCTCCGTCGGCAGGCATAGCTGCAGAAGGGACATTTGAACGGTTTCTCCCCAGAGTGCAACTTGATGTGCCTCAGCAGGTTCCCCTTCTGGGTAAAAGAAGCTCCACATTGGTTACAGTGGAAGGGGCGTTCACCTGGAAGAGAAATGGAAGGGAGAGAGCTGTCAAGAAACATCAGGAGATGCGTGGAGCCCGTTACCCCTCTCTTTGCAACACTGCCATCTTACATAGGTACAGTTCCCACCAGCACCATCACATGGCACTTGCTAAAGTCAGAGGCCGCTTCTTTTGCACAAGGGGCAAAGCCTCCAATAGTGATTTGGAACTCTTTCCTTCTGCAGCATCAGCTTGAGGTGATTAAGGCAGCCTGATTTTCATTAATTTCTCCACCTTCATAAAACATGAGCTCTGCTCAAAATTTAGATCCATAACCATGGTTTTGTGGTATTTATCTCTATGGTTTTGCACTTATTTTTAGTATAGGCCCAATCCATATGAGTATTTACAACTGATCATAATAATTGGACCTGGACAGATGTTAAGGTCTTTGCTTCAAACCAAATCTTTTTCAATTATACTTTAATTGATATCCCTTTTTGAAGGCTGCTTTGCATTGCTAGAGTGGCATGAAGAGAATCGATGCAAGTGAGGATCAGGCGCACAAGCTTTGGGCAGTAGCAAACACTGAGAAAAAACTTACGCCATTAAACTGTGAAATATGCAAATTTGTGCCCTAAGTAAAATTAATTGAAAAGACTTGTTTGATAAAAAAAAACAAAACAAAACAAAAAAACAAAAACAGAAACTCTACACCTTACCCTCTCCCTTCACCCCATGCATTCACACACACACATGCAAAACTTATTTTGATGTTAAGCCTTCATATTTGCCCTGGACAGTGGGGATTGGGTCCATAACAACAAACACCAACAATTATTTTTTATTAATATTATTATTATTATTATTATTTAAAGGAAACCCCCTGACAAACTCACACAGGTTTTGTGAAATATTATCAAAACCATACTCTATGTCAACATTTGCTGAGGATGCTCAGTCTGTTCCAGCATTCTTGGGCAGGCAGTCAGCTTTAAGCATATAGTTACGTCCCACCGGGTACAGTGCAAATCAACAGGGCACAAGCATACACTCGTGCTGGCCACTTGCCTAAGCGCTTTACTGCGGCTGGGCTCTACATGCTGAAATGTTTTCACCAACTAGGGCCGTAGTTCAACAAGGTCTTGAACATCAGATTTCAGACATAAGTGGTCTCATTCATTTCTTTCAGTGTATCACCCATTACAGAGCCTTGGTCAATGCCTGGTGGGACTTTCTGAGGTTGAATTCACTGGTCTGAAGCACAGTTCTCATGAAAAATAAACGTGTTCTCTGATCTGTCATGTGTCTCCAAAGCCTTTTTCGATTGCTTTAAAATGATTACTCCCTTGCTGCACAAAATTAACGCTATGTTTTTATCAAAGTAGTTCACGCGTCTAGTGTAAAGTCCAACATATGCCTATTGATTCAAATGGAAAGAGAGGGAGGAAGAGAGCTCTTACAGATGTCCACGAGCAATTCTTGCTTCAGTGGTTTAAATCACTGCCAGCATTACAGTCGTATATGGCACACCTGCCTTCTGTAGATGCCATACCTCTGCAGCTTCACTTCATGTGTGTGAGCTGGAAATTACATCTGAAACCACTGCAGATGCTCTGAAGAAGATACCAAGGTTCCTACAATCTTGCCAAGAACATCATGGAGTAATGATAAAAAAAAATCAAGGCATAAAGCTCATCTTCCAACACACTGAACACAAGCTCATTGGAATTGATAAAGAGTTTGTGGTTTCCCTTTTAAACTCCCACACTACACTTAAAGGATCTGATTAGCCATTTTCTTCTTTTATATCATTTCAAAATGTCCATAACAGAGATATGTAAAGAGACTGCAGTAGAAAAATATATAGGTTTTTCTTTTCTGTTTTGCTTTCACTGTCTGAGAAAACAGGCAAAACCCCTTCCTTTGACATATTTCTCAGTATTCAGGAATGACAGCTTCAGTTTCAGGATGACAACATTAAAGAAGGTAGCGAGTTTCTTACCAAGTCTGAAGTCTTTCCTTTTACTCCTGCCGTATTTAAAACGATGCTGTTAATGTGCTTTATCCACTACATCACCCGCTTATCTTTGATATTTTGGAGGCCATATATGAGCAGGTATTATTCCTCGATAAACTGGCAGCTGAAGAGATGCTGAAAGCCTTTGGTCAGGAATTCATATAATCCCTGCACCGAAGTTCAGTGGCAAAGATGACATGAAAACACTCACCACAAAGTCACTAATAGTCTGCTCCTCTCTTGCAACAGATAGAATCTGCTACAATAGCACATTTTACCTTAAATAACCTTTGTATCTATTTAAAGCCAGCATGAATTAATTTTTCCTTCTGGCTTAATTCCAGGTAAATAACTGCTTTGATCTGTTTATTATACTTTTGTCCAATCACTTGATTCCTGCTCCTTGTTTAAGCTGCAGGCTTGTGGGATGACTGTTATAGTCACACCTTGCACTATTGATTAGCAGCTTTTACATTTAGCACAGCTAATCTGAGAGACCATTAACCAATAGAAGGGTGCACAAAAAAAGTGAAAAAAAAAAAAAAGATTTTGATGGTTTTCCAAGAACTCTGCTGTCTGATGCCCACTCCACATACTAGCAAGCCAGCCTTCTTTATCACTTCAGTGTGAGAAGACTGTTTTTCAGTTATTTCTCCTGCTGCCTTTTCCTAGTAGGTTGTAAGCAGTTCTCTAGTTTTATTATTTCCGAATATCAAAATAACAACCTTGACATCCTTATTCCCTTACACTTCTGTGAAAAATATAAGTTTTTATTCATAGGCTGAAATTAATCACACTTCAAACTAAACATCCACTCACAAAATACGTTTCTTCTCTACATGGCAGTCCCTGCCTGTGTTTAAAATGTTTTCCTACCTTTGGGGGTGCCAGCAGCACAGACGTACCAGAAACTATAGACCTATTAAAGAAGTCGCATACACAACTACAAGAGGCTACTGATAATAAGAAGCATGGTGTGTATTTCACAGTTATAGCTATCTATGCATTTACTGTTTGACTCTATAAACGTATACTGATTTATTAAAATAAGAACTCCTTTTAAGAAGGGCATGTACTGAAATGTGACTAAGCAAGCTTTTTGCTTTTCAACACTGGAAACTACGTGACTGCAAAATATTTTTAGTCTACTTTAAGTATCAAACCTTTTCTCTATTTTAGAGCTAAACCAGAGCAGAAAAACCTCAAACCTTAGTGATTAAAAAAAAAAAAAAAGTTGTTTCTGAGTGGGGAGAGCGGGAGGAACAGCTAACCAAACAAAAAAGATGTTTCTTTTCAACTCCAGATTTAAGATCTAAACCCAGACAAAACCAAGAATGCCTAAAAAGCCTTGTTCTCCAGTGCAGGGAATGTAATTGTCTAAAGTTACTTCAGGAATGGAGAAGGCAAGGTAAGCCGGAGCTGCAAAGTATTACGTTTCGTAAAGGCTTAATAAGAGGGGCTTGTGCCAGGGAACAGCCCTGATAAATAAATAAATAAATAAATCCATAGGGTTTTATCATTCTACAGTTAAAGTACTAATTAAAAGGTATGATTTCCAATTTTTACCTCTAGATTACAATAAAATACTGCTGAAACTTCACGGTTCATTGTTTAAGATGCATACATTACAGCTATGTCTCCTCCAGGAAAAATAGTAATAAAATATTACTACTCTTTAGCTACGCCAGTATCTAAAATACACAAGTTAACTTGCTGTTGTGTAACCAAGTACTGAGATGAAAGGTGAAGTGGACCGACGGAGTCAGGGTTATTAGCAAGACACGGACCTTTCGGCAGTATCTTTAATATATGGCAGCCGGCTGGAGACTTCATAGCACAAGCTACGAAGGCTGCCTAGCTGATACAACCTGAAACCAGGCAAATGAACTGATTAACTTCCTACTAATAGCTTTCATATTTTACCGTGTATATGTCAAATGTTACTTCAAAAAGCAAACCAACTCCTTTTTCTGCTTAATTGGAAGCTTCCCTGCACAATAACTCTCCTTTACCGCCTCAGCACGGAAGTGCTGCGCAGAAGTTTCAGTATGAGTTATCCTTCTTCGAATCTCATACCGGTGCAAAATACATCAGTGATATTTTCTCTATCAAAACAGAAATTTAACTGAGGACAAAGAGCCCGCAGACCTCGCAACCAAGGAGACTTAGATTTTCATAACCCTTGGCTGGTAACTTCTGTCCCTTTGAAATCAAACGGAGCAACTCACAAAATAATACATAATAATGTTCTCATTAATAGCGAGGCCTGGTTATTTCTACAGCAGAGCTCAGGTCCCTTCCTGGGAATGTTTTAATTACTTAAAAAAAAAGAAAAAACAAACCAACCCATTGGTTTTAAAGTCTCTTCACAATAACAAGAAAAGCCAGGATAGAGTCCTTCTAAGTATAAGAATGAGGTCCAATGGGACTACATTTTACCATGTTAAATGTATGTCTAAGATCTCAGCCTTTTTTGTTCGGCACATACTTTTGATATGCACAGGATAACTTAGGTACTTCTCAAACAGGATTTTTTTTTTTAACCTCTTAATGCAAAATTACTGTGCCCATGCTGCCGTCAGAAAGTATTTGCTCATACTAATAATATTGATTTCCACCCTTCCATAGTAGGCTTTTTGTTAATATTCAGTTAAAATGAAACATTTCTCCTGATTCATCAGATCCTGCAACTGCTCTGATTCTGCTCTGTCCCAGGAGGACAAATGAATTATTAGCTGCGCTACCAACACACTGACAGGCAGTGAGTTGCAACCTGCCTTTACCCAAGCGAAACAGAGCAGCAGACTTTGCTGCTTTTCTGTATCTGTTATTCTGGTGACTATCTAGTCTGCATACTTACTTACTGTTATATCAGATTCACTTAACAGGCTGCACATCACTTGAAATCAGTGATTTTACTAGGGTTTTTTGTTGGGAAAAACCTACTTCCAGATGGGGCACTTCACTATAAAACAGTAGTGATAAATGTCTTGAAAAGTAGTGAAAAATTCCTGGGAAATCCTGGGTGATTCCCAAGTGTCCTCCGCACACAAATTTATGATCATATTCTTAAGAGACAAAAATCCTTTCAGTGAACTGGTAAAAATATCAGAAGAGTTTAGCTACTCAGTACTGTGAGTAAAACTGCATGAAGAAAAAAATATTAAACCGCATTCAGAGTTCCAGTGTTACATATGTTCAATTATAACGCCACGGATGCTAAAGCAGAACTTGAAGATCTCTCTTATGTTTGACTGAACTACCGTAACGTATCTCATTTCACTGACTTTATGGTACTAAAATGCACGTGGAGTGCAAGCAAAGATCTGAGACCCTTTTGTGGTTAGCACCCCAAAAAAGCCTAAAAATAACCTATCAGCAGCCCAAAGGGAGAATGGGGCGAGACTGCTATGCATGCTGCCTTCTGCGTCGTGCCCTCACCCAGCTTTGCTCTGCCACTGTCCCATTGCATCCACACAGAGAAAACATTTAAGCTCTGGGTGTTCTTAAAACAATGAGGATGATTCCCAATCCTCCCTTAGAAATAAAAAGTGTTTCAGAATCGAGCAGTGGACTAGATAAAGGACTGGACATCACGGTGGAGAAAAATCACAATTCACAGCAGAAGGGAGAACAACACGTGGACCTCGCAGATCACAGAAGCGGCAGCACGGCTGTACCTGCAGATGGTTTCTGCTTTGCCAAAACTGAGGAGCGAGGAAATTTTAATTCAGGCCCAGTGGCAGAAAGCCTTATCTTCTTCCTCTCCCCTTCCCTCAACATCCCCAAGCACAATATTACGTGACCAGTCATCTCCTGCAGTAACAAAAAACTCTGATAAAGATGCTGTAAGTCAGGGCATGTGCTGTGGAATATGAAATTTGGACCCGAAGAAGATAGTATGGGAAAGAAGGAAAATAAATCAAACCTGACACATGCTATTTTTCTGACATGAGAACATGGCACGTGAGGGAGAGGGTGGGGGGTTACCCCACTCACTAAAGCAGGGAGTGCATCACGCTTAGTTCCCACATTGACTGTTTTATTTATTTTCTGTCAGCAATGACAAATATATAGAAAGGCCTTCTCCTGATGGCCATGCAGATTACAAAAACACTTCACCTGAATTATCAGTGTTTCAGAGAAATGCTGTGTTCGGTGGTATCAGATGAGCAATACCAAGGGCTCCGTGACAGAGGTGCCGTGGACCAAAGCATCGCTTGCACCACGTGCACGAGGCAACGCCTGTGCGGATCCGAAGGATGAATGGGAAACTCCACCTCGGTCTATCACGGGAAGGGGCGACTGCAGACATCGGTGGAGACGGATGCTCCAGCACATGGGGACGAGAGATGGGACGCTGAGCTCATCTACTCTGGCCTCATCCACAGCACAGATTATTTTCCCCGTCCCTATATCTGTTTGACTGAACTACCATAACGTGGCAGGGGAAGACAACTGCTCCTCAGGAACAGATGAATAATGGCTGGAGAAAACTGTGCCCCTTTCCGTGCGTAATGCAGCCAACACCATGTGGCACAGCTTCTCGCAAAGCCTGGGTCCCCGGTCTAAGGAAAGCCACACTCTTGTCACAGCATACACACAAATTACAGACTCTACTATGGACCGCAGCATTTTGTGTGATTTACATAGAATGCTGACAGGTTTTTTGGGAAGGGAAAAGGACTTTAGTTGTTGCCAATGCAAACAACTGGCCAGACCATGCTTTGGTTGTGTACAGATGAAGAGGAGAGTAAGGCAGGATTCAGCTCCGAAAACATACTTAAATTGGCTTTGAGAGGTAAGGATTTACATGCCAGTTGCATTAGCTGATAAAGAATATCCTCCACTTCCACTCATTAGGGACAACCTCCCTTCCCTCCATCATTCTCCCTTGGGCTGCAAAACCAGACTACCCACAGGTCAGGGCTCATTCCAGAGCTGGGGCCAGCCCATCGCACCCGGCTGCCGAGGAAGTGGCAATGTATTTTAAAATACTGAGCTTTAAAAGATAGATAGCAGTATGCTAAAAATACTCCTTAAAATCAAGGATGTGGAAATCCAAGCAAACTTCTCCTTCTGTTGTGGACAGTGAAGTAGCAGCATGTATTAAAAAACAAAGTGGTGGTGGTGGGGGAAATCCCCTGCAAAATTTGCCAACTGGTTTGCTGAGCACTGAGCTGCACATTAAAAGGAATGCCATTTCTATATGCTTGAAATCATCTGTATAGAGCAATACATCACAGCTCCTCTGCTCAGATGGGAAAAGAGTCAGAGCTCTATGAGGAACCAGCAGTAGCCCGAAGGAAGACGCTACCACTCATGCAATTCCTACCCATGCACCCGCATATAGCCGTCTTGCCTGCACGCAGATGAGCTTTTGTTCTGTTCACTTTGAATTTGCATGGCTTCTTAAACGTGAAAAAGGCAGCTTGTCTGTATTTAAAAGATGCGCTAGCTACTCAGTATCTCAAAAAATGCAGACCATTTAATTAAGTACCTAAATCTAAATTTAGCAGGTCTAATTTAGCTGCTCAAGTTCAAATACGTGGACTCCGATGCACCTACAATACATATGCTCAGATACGTGCAAGTGCCAACGAAAACTTTTTGGGAGGTTGAAAGCTGGGGGCTGTCTGTTACATTCTCTATTCTCTCTCCCTTTCCTACTAATAGTATGTCAAATTGTTAATCAAGATTTTGGTTCTCCAGCTAATGCTTTTCCCCTGTCGTAATTGCTGTCTAAAATCATGACTGCATCATAAACGATACTGCAATGCTTTGCATTATACATTTATGTTAAGTTATTATCAATTCAACTTATATACAGGGCATTAACTATGTAATATATATTTATTATTCCTCTATACAGAAATTCTATTGATTTTTTTCCCATAGAAAGCACACTACTTGACTGCAAACTACCAGGTTTACAAAGGGATTACACAAAATCTTTCTCACTCTACCTTAAAACACACTTTTCTTTTTATATCCTAGCAGATACCTCACAGTCAGTGTGTGTCTCTCACCCCATTAAATAATAGCAGAGAAAGATAAAAAACAAAATAACTTCCGTTTTGCCCCAAAAATATGAAGAACAAGCACCCACGGAGGCTCCAACACAGAAAGCCGTGCTTAACCTTAATAAGATTTAAGTGTGTATCTTAAGTTAAGCATATATTGTAGCACTTCAGGTGACTTACATGTGCTTAAAGCACAAGCTTAAATGCTTTTTTGAATCAAAGGCTCTGCCAGGTAGACCTCTGCAAGACCAGAAAGCACTGTCTTCTGGCACCATCTGTACTTTTATCCTGTTGGAGGTAACTGTCACTCCCACCTGAGGAGCGGCAGAGGCGAGTGAGTTCCAGCCTCCTGGGCACCCCAGTTTGTCATATTAGCTAAAACTCCCCTGAAATTCCCTGTTTTGAACTTGAGGCCTCAGCTTTCAGGCCCCAAAGACCCGCTCAAATCAGCATATCACAAAGGTTTTGTCTGCCTCTTGAATTCTCAAATCCGTAAGCCTAGCAAAGCTGTTTTGGTCTCCAAACAGTAGTAGTACTAGTAGTAATAAAAATAAATGATAGGAGTGTGCAAGCATTGAAAGGTGCCACAAAAATGGTATCTGGATGGTGAGGGGGAGCCAAGCGCCAGCCCACAAGAGCGGTTCAGGCGAGGTTTCCCTGATGGAGCTGTCGCACGATGAGCAGCAAGCCAACCCTGGCATCAGGACTGCTAGGTAATGCGTGTTCCCTGTGGGGTTTGCTAACCGCAGGTTTGCCGGGCCACCGGCATCAGGCCCGGCCACTTGCAAAGGAGGTGTGAGATCCCCAGGAAGCTGCTGGCGTTGTCCACCTGGGAGCACCTCCAAGGGAAGACCATCTAAGACCCACCTTAAAGGCCCAAAAGCCTTGCACGTGCGCACACACATGAACACACACGCACCCCCCCCCCATGCCAGAGAATGACTCTCACCATCTTGCCCCTGGTCAAGAAAAGTAAAAAAAGCAATTTCCAGGCTTCTCTGCTGTTTTTTAAGAACCAAAGACTGGAAATCAATGTCAAGGAAGCACCATTCTTGTAAGAAACACAGCATCACCAGAATTTGGGGAGCAGGGGGAGAACCAAAACAATGCAGCCCGTCTTTCCCCTCCCCAGCCTCCTGGTACCCCATGAATGAAAAGGGAGGAGAGAAGAGTTGTCAGGTAATATCAACATCAGACGCCACGGGCAGTCATCAGATTTTCTTTCAGCTGCTTACCAGTGTGGCTCCTTTTATGTACCATTAGCACATTGGGCCCAATGCAAACCATGCCACAGACGTCACATTTCAGTTTACCATTCGGAAGCCGGATTCCTCCCTCGCTCGATAGCTCCTGGATCTTTCTGTTATCCGCCATCTCGTTACCCTCAGTGAGGGGCTCTTCCAGGCTGCTTCCTTCATCATGAGCCCTGATCTCATCTTCCTGACTCAGGGGCTTCCTGTCACATTCCTCATCACTTTGCATTTCTAGCTTTACTGAATTTGCTGAAATAGGAAAAAATAATAAAAAAAATAATTAAAAACGTGTATTTTTTAAGTTCCCAATTGCTACTATCATGATAAATTTCTACTATTATCAATACTAAAGCACAGCCTTGAAGCTCAAACCAACATGAGGGCCTCATGGTGGTGATGGCACCACAAGTTACAACTGCATCCTTCTTCAAGGCTTTGTGTTTTCTTTTTTTAAATCCTAATTTCTATCCCTATTTTACAGCTTAGAAACTAAGGCACGGCGTGATCCAGAGACCTAACAAAAGTTGCAGAGACGCAGCAGGCTTAAGAGCAGACCTCCTACTTCTCAGCTGAAAACACAGGAGCCCCCTTCCTTTCAAGGAACCCAAGTCACAAGAGCAAAGGACGTAGCCAGAGCTGCTTCCTCCTGCCTACTGCACCAAGACGAAGGGTTCCAAAGACAGGACACTGCCGCGCCACAGCTCGCGGAAACAAGCACCCTTCGCAGGCAGGATTGTTCAAAACGCAGGGACGTAGCGAAGCCGGGCTTGTGAGCTGTGTCGGTAATCTCCGAATCGCCCTGCCTGCACGGGCAGGTTTCCTGACGGAGGGGAGAGCAATCTCTGGATGAGCCTCCAGTGCTTTTTTCGCTACCATCTTCTGATTCACGTAAATGGGACGCTGCCAAGGCAAACAGGTCTGAAGCGAGACCTACGCTGCTGGCTTTTTTATATTTGAAAGTGAAATAAGGCGCAGTTGAAGATCTTTCAGATCTGCTTGGTTAGACTGACGGGCTCACCACTGATTTCTGTGATCCTTGGGTCACAGGACAAACCTCTTCTAACTAGCAAGAGCTTGTGGGGTCAGGAAATCTTTAAAGAAAATGAATGCATCAGGCTTTTTCACGTAGGGGTGTTTTAATCACCAGACGCCCCCATTTCAACGCCTCAGTGGTTGGTCGAAACTGCTGAAAGGCCTGTCCCAGTCACACTCTCCATCCACACTGTCAGCCGGAAGGCCAGCCCACGTGCCTGCTTCCCTAAGCCTTGATCCTGCTGAGGGGTTTAAAGAGGAGGTGATTCAGCCTTCATATCTAAGCAGTCTTTGACCTCTGTACTAAGGCCATTAGCAGGAGTGACGGTGACAGCAGTGGACCCGGAGTGCAACTGCGTGCCCTGGGCCTGGCCGGCGTCTCCGAACCCCGGCCAGGCGTGCCCCAGAGCAGCTGCCCAAGGGGACCCTGTCCGGAACCCAAGGAGGGAGTTAGGAGTGAACGTGTCTGATTGCTGTGAGGCATCACAGTTTCAAACAGCAGGCCTGGAAATGTTGGAAGAACAAGCCCTACTACGTAGGCTTCCTCCTTCATCCTCCTTCCCCAGAATTTACGGTTAAGGAAAACACCAGGTTCAGAGACTGATGTTGATGTTGCAACTCTAAATCACTGCTGTTACTCCTAGGTAAAGACGCCAGAGACCAAACAACGGTAAGATGTTGCTTTTTAATCATAAAGTTGTTGAAACACATCTTCCACTATTCATCAAGGCGCTAACGGGAGCTAAGGAATGAAAGTAATGTTACAGCAAAGCCCATCCAGAGCAAGGACACAGCCAGATCAGATCACAGCAGACTAGTATCAGCGCAGGCACCGTCATCGAAATGGTGTGTAACTAGGAAATATTTAAGCGCTTCATTTATAGAAGGGAATTGATATTTTTGTTGCAAGAGAGATGCATTTATTGTTTAAAAAAAAAAAAAAAAGAAACAACGGCACAGACCGAGAGCGTGACCGCGACCTGGCCCCAGCCGGTTGCCCAGGGACGGCCGTCCCCACCTGCAGCCAGCGCGGTGGACGAGCACGGTCCCCCCGGGACGGCTCCTGCCCCGCAGCGCTAAGCCTGGGACCGACAGCACGCACAGGGAAATACGTGGATGAAAGCAACCTCTTGTCGGCCGTGAAAAAGATGCGGTAAACTTTATGTAATTGCAAACCATCCCCCAAGGACAAGATACATTTTTCTTAATAGCTTCTCCTGTGAGGCCACCACCACCTCAACAAGGGGAGGAAGAAAGGCAGAAACAGGTCAAGAGGAGGCTGTTTGCACGGCAGGCGCGAGGGGGCCTGCCCCACCACGGTGGCAAGAGAGGCAACGGGAAGCCATCCGACGCTTGTGCGGAGGTGCGGTGGGTGGCACAGCCGTCGCCAAGCCTCGTGACCAGGAGGACGCACCCTCGGTGGAGGGGCTGAGCAAAAGGGAGGACGAGTGGGAGCTCTGCCAGCTCCATGGGCTGGCAGGGAGAAAGCCAAGGTCCTAGTCCCACCTCCCGGTGGAAAGCACGCGTTGGTGATTTATGGACAGCCCACTTTCAGAGCTAAGGAATGGCAGTTCCCTCTAATAATAGCAGCCTTTTGGGGTATTCAGCAAGTTTGAGAATGAAGCCCGAATAAAGGGTTTGCTGTCTTCAGGAGCAGGATTTAATACACTTGGCCACACAAGTAGCTAGGGTAGAGCCAGAAATAGTGCCCTGCGCTCTTCACCTAAAACTCCAGGTTTCTGCCACAAGCCTGCACACTCTCCACGCACAGTAATGCACAAAATAACCAAAAAACTTCATGCCTATTGTGTATATTTATATACACTCACAAGAGAGAGAGAAAGCCTTGTATCTTACGTGTCTTCTTACATATATACATTTTTGTCTCTGTTTCTCCAACATGGAATAATAAACACTTGACTGTAATAAGTGCTGAGCACCACGAATTCCCATTCAAGTCTGTGGACCTCTGCCTGCTCAGCACGTATGAAAGCAAGGCTGCAAGAGCTTACAAACTGGAAGATCACTTACTTTATCTTGCCCTAGCGTTTCTTTCTGCTGAATGATGGCTTTCATCCAACAGGATAAACAGCGGAACAAAACGGAGCGAGCCGTTTGCCGAAATGCAACCTCCCCAAACACACAGTGCTCCACAACTCCTGCAAACGCAGCTCTCAAAGCCCAAGTAATTCATGTTGCATCTTTCATAATATCCCAGCTATTCTGCAAAGTTGTGCAGGCTGTTTACTCTTCTTACTTCCATCACCTTCACACACAGAGCACCGTCGTTGCCATTTTCAGAAACCCTCTGCTAGCTCTTGTTGCTGTGGGAAGGTTTCCTTCAGCTGGGACTAGTCGCAGGTCTCCAAGGAGGGGTGCACTGGTGCAGCAGGGATCTCCTCAGCTCGTTGCAAGGGCTTTGCTAATCAGGTCATCTCCGCTGCCTTACATCATACTAGTGTATATATTAGGCTTGTGTGGTAGTCTGCATACAAACAGGTCCTTAAATTGCATATAGTTTGTCTTCTCTGTTCTCAACCAGCCTTTGAAACTACAATCATTTTGTGACACTTTGTTTTCACCTACAGCCAGAAACTCAGAGAGCAGAATGAACTCTGCTGCAAAGAAAAAAGAAATATTCAAGGGATGTTTATGGCTATCCTGCATCGTACACAAGTCTCCACATCAAATGTCACCCTGGGTTCCCTTGCCTTTCTTGTTCACACGCTTCTTAAAAGTGGCAGGCTTTCTCATTCCTTGGCAAAGCAAAGCATAAGTAAGTAAATGGAAAAAATTTTTAAAATTTTTGGCACTTTTCCTAAAAATCACAGCAAAAGAGACAGCAGAGATAAACTGTAATCCAGCTCGCTGCAAAAGCATGAACTTGAAGTCAAACCATTTCCCTCCAGTTAATAAAAGTTCCTTCCACTTTCTCCCTGTCCAGCACAACACCTCGTGGGAAAAGAGAGACAAGCAGCCACAAAAGCTTCTACCTGCAAACACGAAGCTAATGGCACATATTCCCCAGACCACACAGCAATTTTTCTTTTTTTTTTTTTCTTTTTCTTTTTTTAATTTTTTCCACAGCACCAACCAGCTGATCCTGAATCACACTTTATCCCGAGTGGCCAAATTGAATACAATTATTGTTAATGTCTCATAAGTGCTAATTAAACTGCAATTCCCTGTTAAACAGCATTTTGGCAAGTTTTCAGTACCAAAATATTTCCTTCACCCACAAATTAGCGTAGTTACAAACCAGAAGTTGGAAGATCCACCTAAGAAAAATATTCCTAGTATTTCATCCTCTGTCATGGAAATTTGTTTCCCTCAAAAGTGAGATCTGGGGGGGAAAAAAAACTCCTGTCTTGCTGAGAGATTTGATCCCCAGGTGGGGTGTAAATTAAAGCACTGGTCATCTTTTTCTTAAGCAAGCAAGCTAGAGTGCAATTTCCACCACAGAACAAAATTCCTTCTGTCCAACACACCAGGGAGCAAGTAGCAGGACTGTGCCCCTCTGTCTCCTCCACTGTCTGCTGTCCTAGGTCGTTACTTATTTTATCTGTGGCCTTGGAAAACCAGGCTGGCCACTGTCACCACGGGTTTGTGGTCTCCGGCTAGAGGTTAGCCTTTCCTGGCAGCAGCCATGCACCACCAGCCTCTTCCTGCTGCCCCCGGAGCAGCAGAAAAAGCAAGCCTGACCCCTCAAGCCCTCCCGCGCCTCTTCCCCCATCCCTCTTCTCTCGCCAGCAGGAAACAAAGCTTTGGCCCAGCTTCAGATACTCATCCTTGAGGAGGCAAAATTCAAATCTGCCGCCCCCGAAGAGCCTTGGGGTGGCTCTGTGGGCGAATGCAGCGAAGGACATTCGCAGCTAATGCGGACACAACGTGTTCTCTAACCAAACTCATCTGATAGAGGGGGCAGGTGGTGCGTTAGCTCTCCCGGGGTCTGCTGCAGATTCCCTGTCCAGAACATAAAAAAATGCAATATTCAAAGTCTGGATAATGTGTCTCTCTTTACCCCAGAACGCAAAGAAATTAAGAAATTGTTACTTCCCTCTGGAAAACGAGACTGAGCTCTAACTACCACAGCACAGCAACAGGCAGCTACAGCACAACCTTCTGCATGCCGTCTTGTCAATGGTCAGTGACACCATCTATTTTAATCATGAACTTCTCCTAGGCAGTGGATTAATGACATTGCTAATTGGCAGCTAAAGACAAATAGAAAATGACCCAGCTTCTTGCATGTTTTGAACCTGGGTACCTAGTTCTTACACATCGCAAGACTCAGACGTGGAGCCTTTCTGTATTATTAAAAGCCCTGTTTCCATACCATTAAATGCACTCAGTAATGGTGAGTGGAATACATGTAATTTTAAGAGCTGGGGTGGCAAACCGACAAGTGTTTTGTAAAATGAAAATTAAGGGCAGGGGCGAGGCAAGAGGGAGAACTCTTCTGACTTGACAGATCTTGAAAATTCAAGGTAAGGAATGCCAAAGGCTGGAAACAACGAGCCCTGACTCTTGTTCAGTCTGAGAGCACTCTGGTAGCAAAAAGGGTCCTTAAAGAGGGTGTTTACACCACTCCAGAAGTGTAGTGAGACTTTACTGCATGGTTAAACATACTTGCCTCCTGGAATAGTATAAAGGGGTCTCAGTGAAAAGAAAACTTCATCTTTGAGTTTCTTGTTGCTGGTAGAATTTGGCTCTTAATTAATGAGGCTTTTCAAGTCCATCTTGGCTTAATTGTGATCTATTAAATGTGTAAACAAGGGAGCACCGACAAATCTTCCCTTTTTAAAAAGGGTATGAATGCCAGCAGCAGCATTTTTCAGCAGCAGCAGAACCAAGGGAGGGATCTGGTCTGTTGTCATCTTGTGGCCACAAAGCACTTGGCAAACAGGTTGACATTAAAAAGCAAATTAACTGGAAATTATATTTAGCTCCTGAAAAATGAACAGGCCTCCCCTTCTCCTCGTGCTGCGCTGGTGCAGAGCGGGTATCGCTCCAAAGCTGCGTAGGTGTGATGCTGAGGAATAAGGAGCGTCGGGTCTGCTCAAGGCACTGGCAGCACATCTGCTGCTTCGGGGTGGATAACTGTGATCTCCAGGAGACAGGAAGATGTCTCTTAAACACCTGTGGGCAACGCTGCCCTAACAACACTGTAATGGAAAATGTTTCAGTTTGGGGTTAGAAAGGTGTGTTTCAAGGGAGCCAGTTCTGCTTTCACAGTAGATTGAGGCTTTCTGGAGGCTTAGAGAGAAGTGAAGCTGTATCTGGATGGAACAAATGAGGGTGAATGTCACCTGCAAAGAACGGGGAATTACCCAACTCCTTTCTTGAGTCAAGCGACAAAAGCCCAAGCAGCGATCTTACTTTACACATGGACATCCCCGATGCTGGGTGTCAAATTTGTTTATCGCAAGCTGCCAAAGATTTAGCTTTTGGCCACTGAGCCAGTGTGAATCTTAGCTGGTGACACCATGTTGTCACAGTGACCTCAGCAGGGTCATGTCCATTCGTAACAGTTAAAGCAAACCAAATATTTCATAACCAATATAAAGAAGAAGGAGGGAAAGGAAAGATTGAGAAGCTTTGTGCCGAGTCCTTTTCTGCATGCTACAAACGGGATACTTCAAGCCCACATGGAGGTGGTTAATACGCCAGAAATTCAGTGAGAAATGATCAACTTATTTAGGCATCCTCCGAAATTTTTATTTTTCACATTGAAGAATCTCAGGTTAAGCTTGCTACCTCTGAAGTCAATTTAAACTCTCACTAAATGCAACAGAATACTTATTTCATATCTTCTGGAGGTGGTGTGTGCAGCAAGTGTAGACTAACAGGTCTGTTACACCCAAGTTTAGTTTAAATAAGGATGTGGTTACATAGCTAAGCCAAGCTTCAGTCAGGTTTTAGCTGACACAAACCATGGTTGCCATCCTCTCGTTCCTCACTTCTTCCATCCCTTATACTGGCACCAGCGCTCATGGAACTGGGTGGTAAACCAATCTGGTTGAAAACTAACCTTCCTGAGAAAAATCAACCATTTTCAGCTGGATCAAGCCCCTGACCAGGCATACTGTGCCATCACAGGCACCAGCTTTGGCTGATGTGGAACAGCATCCTGGATGTCGCTGCATGCTTTCAGTAGCAATGGTTTTAAAATACCAGGCGGCTTCTCCCAGCCCAGCTGTCCATGGCTGTCCTTGTATCTGACAAGGAATGAGGACTGCAGTAGTGAAACCTGTGGAACAACTTTTATGCTCAAATGGCTATACAGGCTTACACAAATATTAAATTGAAAAGACCACAGTTACATTTGGAAGGGCTCCGATTTAAGCAGGCAGCATCCCAGCAAGTGCAGCATTAAGACTCGAAATTTCTTGTCTATCACAGAACCAAATTCTGATGGTTTCAATGATTTTTGAGTCACATTCAGTGAGAACCCTGCTGAAGTCCAAAGGCTGAGATGCTGAGTAAGGAGTAACTTGTTAAAAGTAAGTATGGCGGTATCCAGAACAGAATTTGCCCCAGATGCCCAGCCTTTAGGCATGGCTGTTTGCTCACCACAAGTCACCCATGCTGCCTACCTCCACCTGGCAGGAGTAAGAACTCCTAATTGAATATATATGATTGCTCAGTGTCGCAAGATGCCTCTCCAAAAGGACCTCGGGCCAAATTTCACCCACAAATGCATCCATGCAACTTGTACTTACACAAGTGAGAGTCATGTATTCATAACCCAGGGTAGGAAAAGCACTCCTGATGACCTATCCTCCCCCTGCTTTGTTGCCTATGCTTACAAAGTAATTATGGTGCAACAAGTACTGTGCTTAACAGAAGACAAGGTTTCTGCTGATTCCCTATAGGTGCAAGGAGGAGCTTTTCCGCACCCCCATGCCCCCCTATCCATTTGCAATGTCAGAACCTGGCCCCTGCGAAAGACAAGCGGAACGCGGCGGTGCTTGGCTCCTAGCTGCTGCCCCTCTGCTGATGCTCAAGCTAAGCCAGTTCTGCGGCTTGGACTCATGCATTTTTCCCTAAAGTCAAATTAGGAGCAATTCTTGGATACCTCTTTATTTGTTCTGCTACTTTTTGGGCTGTTTTGATGGGGTGAGAGGGAGAAGGGTTCTTCTTTTTCCCCTCCTTTTTTTGTTGCATGAAACATGCTTTTCTGGGCAAATGTCATCTAGCAAACTTTCTGCCTTTATGCAACACCTGGTCAGCTCTTGTGATCCCCTGCTCTCTCCTGCCCCATACCATAATCACTAAGACTTTCTGCCTTTGTCTTAATGACTTTACGGTCGTTACAGATAGGCAGGTGACGTCGGGGGGGCTGTGGTGCATAGCAGGTGTTCTCCAGGGCCCCTTTTCATTGTAAACTTTTATTTCACAGTTACCGTGAACTGCAGGAAGGCAGGGTTCGGTATGTGGGTGGTCTCTCACAGCCCTTTCCCTTGCTGATCTAAAGCAAGTCTCTTACTCTCTGCAACATGTACATTAAATACAGTCAGTCTCCTACCACAGCTCTTTTTCACTTCAGTAGAGTTATTTCTGATGCACACTGGAAAGCAGAGAGAGGCGGAAAAATAAAATCAGGCTCAGTCCTGTACTGAAACACTCTGTCTCTCAAAACGTTAAGACCATGAACGGCTTTTTATTTTTAAGACCAGTTCAAATTCTAATAAGGGAGCAGAAGAAAAATATGCTCATTGAGCAATGACACAACACTCACCTCTAAGTGGATTTTCTAAGAAGCTGCTGAAAGCTCTATACGGTACCCAAAACTATAAGTTTGTAATAGAAAATGCTGACAAACTACAGCTATATATGGATCATCTCTTATAAACAAAAATAAAGTGATTTATAACATCCACTTAAAGTGACCAAAACCTCATTGCTCACTCATTGTCATCTCTGCTCCTTAAAAACTGCATGACTTCCTAAAATGCTTTCCAACGTACGCAGAGAGTAGTAATTATAACAGTAATGATTATTTCATTTATAAGGAACTTTCCATTAGGGATCTGCACTATATTTGAAAATACACCCGACAAAGTTGTTTGAAGCCAGTGGAATGAGTTCCCTGGGTCTGGACCAGGTACTTTGCTTCATTTTCTGGCATTCTTACCACTAGAGACATTATTTTAAATAAGTGAAAGGCTTTCATTACAAGTTCCACCTCTGGATCATTCACAGCTTTCAGGAAAAGATGTATATTTTTTAAATTGTATAAACTCATCTTAATGCAACCTGACCTAGCCATGTTCTCCTCCTCTAAAGGAGGCACCTCCCCTGACTCACCAACCCATGGAAAATTATAGGATAAGCACCTGCCACAAAAATATTTTCTGTCTTTGTCACTACATTGTAAAAAGGAGATTAACAACAGAACCTGTTTCGTTTATTTGAGTCAAAGCCTTGTCTGCACCCTTGGAGGCGGGTGGCTGATGCAAAGCAATGGGCAGATCCCCAGGTACAGGACCTGGATCGCTGCAAACATCTGAGCATAGGGACTTCTCACCATGCACTTCACAGTCATTGCTGTGTTGGACTCCACCGTGATTAAAAGAAAAAAAGGGAAAGCAGTTTTGCTTAACTACAGTATGACTGCATGAAGTTGAAGGAAAACTCTTAAAAGCCAGCGTCTTTGTAAATGCCGAGTTCTGTCAGCACAGTGCTGCTTTGAGACATATACTTTTACCTGAGACAGCTGAAAAAGTGTATTTCCCTTGCATTTTTTTTTTTCTTTACTGATTTCAGATGGCCAAGGGGGACCAGGATTTGGGGATCTGGGATCTAGAGAGACCCGCTTACAGTTCGGAGACCCCAACAGTATTGAATTCAGCACATTAAGGCAGGACTTAGAGCACAACAATTCACTTACATCTAAAGATGCACATGAAAGGACTACTCCAAGAACCAGACACCAACAGTATGTTATAAGGATGACAGAATCTGGTTTAGTCCCTTAACTTTTTCAAACTTAAAGGACAGAACAGTTGATAATCATTTTCCACTCTCAGAAGTCACTTCAAGAATCTAAATCTGTTTAAACCCAAAATTTAATGTACTAAAAATGGGGGGAGGGTATCTCTGTTGCCTCCTTCCCACAACTTAAAACACACCAGCTATTAAAGCAGCAAGATATTTAAATGACTATTCATTCTGATTTTTTTTTTAATAAGCAGTTCTAGGCTTTCACCTGTATCATTATTATGTAGGCAGTGACAGATGGCAATGGAAAAATATAAAATAACTCTTAGAGTATTAACTTTTTTTCAGTACCGTATGTGTCAGATTCTTTAGCATAAATAAATGGCATTACACAGTCTCATTAAATCTATACATCTGTGTAGTAACTTGCAATTTATGGATATTTTCTGACACAATGTTCAAACCAACAGGTTTAGCTCACATGTTTCTTTTCTCACCATGCCATCTCCAAGTCACCAGAAAAGCAAACAAAAGCAAAACCCTACAGTAAATATTCCTGAAGAAGTCTATGAAAAGATTTGCTATTCATCATCTACACATATTTAAGGGAATGAGAAGGGAAGAGGGTGGTGGGATCATGGAAGAAAGGGGCTGGAGGGAGTTGGCAAGTAAAACAGATAATTAGGTACCTAAAAATTTACATATCTAACAAGTAAGGAATGTTTCCTCAAGTTAGATTAAAACAGTAAGAATGGGGACACACACACGTATTTTCCCATATCAACCACAAACACCAAAAGCACCCACCACATTTTCAGCACAGTACCCAAGAGCTCTGAGCAGATACCCCCGTCGACTGCTCAAACCAGAAAGGACTAGGGGTTGCAGGACCACATCCCAAACGGAAACATTTCAGACTGCTGAGGAGGTCATACGATGCACCACCACCAAAAAAGCTGAAAGATGCTGCAAGTGGCTTTGAGCACCACTTGGTATTATTCCAGAAGAGTTAAGAAGATGGAGACATAACAGATTCATAGACTGAAGCATCTGATACTTCCTCAGGAGATACATGCAGCCCTCTCCCGAACACGTCCCATAAACCCAGCTACTCCACGGAAACCGCACGTTCAACCACCACGTACAGCCGTGCACACAGCCTCTCTGATGGACGGCAGAATGATTCCATTTGTTTGTCTTCGGTTAGCTGTAAAGCAGTGTGTGTCCTTTGTTTTATTAAGGGGCTGAGGCTGGGCAGCATCAAAGGTCCTTGTTTGCCTTGTTCTAGCTTCTGCAGCCCGGGTTACACGGAGAGAGCAGGGACACTGCTCCTCCTGGGGCACAGGGCCCTGAGGAAGGCGGGATGGGAGGAGAGGTTGGCTTGTACACTCGTACATACAAACCTCCTCCTGGGAGCACTCCCAGGCCCACCTTCATTCATTCTTGGGCAGGAGCAGGGCAGCTGCGGGGACCTCGTAGCTGCTACTGTCCCAGTTGGAGAGTCTCATTTTGGGCTTTGGGAGTCTCCAAGTTGTCTTTGGGAGCCCTCCCTTTAACACAACAGCCTGCTGGTCCAGGCTGGTGAAGGGGATGCAGCACCACTCTCTGTTTCTAAACATTCGTTAAAGATGTCAACAAAAGATAAAAATCCATTTTGACCAGGGATGGTCAAAGAACAAGTGCCTGCCACAGAGGACTACAGCAGCCTTGCAACTTCATTCCCTATTGCTGTGTTTTAAAAAGCACCTCCTTCTTCAACTCCTGTGACAGTACCTTTGGAGATGTTCTACAAAGATCTCCAACGGTACCGCCAAATACCACAGAGTGTCAAGAAACACTCCTGCCTGAACATCAAGTCACATCTTACAGATTAACTTAAACCTCACATACGCAACACATTCCCATTGGAAAGCTTAGATTTGGCATTAGCAGCAACTTCTGCACGTCAACCTTTTGTCTCCTTGGGTAAAGGATCTGTTGGGAGCTATTTACGTACTGGCTCTTTTCCTCTAGGAGGAGCTGGTATCTCTGCCTAAAATTAAGATTGCTTGACACTTCCTACGATGAGGCCCTGTTTTTTACTTGCTTATCACTTTGCCAAAAACAATTTGTAGGCAATATTTTAATTTTTTTTGTGTGAAATTGCAAATCAAAACAGTTCAACTGGCTCTGACAAAGAGATCGGAGAAAACACCACCACTGGTTCTTAGCGTTCAAGTAAGGTGATCCATGACCAGCCAAACTAACAAAGCCTGCTCTTCCACGGATTTGTCCCCACAGTCTCTTTCAAGCCCTCTTTCCTTGCAGTAATCGCAGTTGGGGTACCTGCTGCCAAACAGAACGAATAACGTCTGAGTTCCACTCGCCTTTCCCCTCACTAACAAAGGCCAGCAATCCCAAGGGATCCTCTGACCATGCCCCAAGTTTCATCTCATGGGTACACTTTTCCTATTGTGTCAGTTCGAGAAAATTGAGACCCAGAGACACAAAACATCACTGACATGCCTTACTTTGTTTTTGAGGATGGGTCATGTGCATTTAAAAATCATTACTCACTGCAATGAAAAGAAGAGGAGAGGGGAAAAAAAAAAAGAAAAAAGGGAAGAATTGGGCATCCTAAGAGCCTCACTAAAGCTCTTTAAAGTGCACAATTCCATCACCGTACTGTACATAGCACACAATCTCTGCGGGGTAATTATCTACTGGATTGGAAGCCAGTGTGAATATACACACAGTCAGTCAATATGATGTTGTGCTTGCTGCTGCTGCTTCTCTTTTTTTCTTTTTCTTTTTTTTTAAATCAATTTTAATTGTTGTGGATCTATTTCTGCTAATAAAAGAGAGTGAACCGATTCTGGTCGGATAGATTTCTGGATACGGAAAATGAGTGAGCAAAACATGTGAGAGTACTTACTGTATTACCAGAAATATTTATAAATGGCTCTTCCCTCCCTCGTCTGGCAGAATATCAAAGCACTGAGGAAGCAGCACGGATGGCTTCTGAAGGGATGGAGAAAGCAAAAGTCCACTCCTCCATCATCAACCTGGGAAAGCAATGCCACAGAGCTCCGGCAGAAGCCCAGACTGGAACTGCTCTAACAGCAACATCTCCCCTCTTGTCAAAGGGCTAACGCTATTCTGAGTGCAAACTGTATTAGAAAGGATCACAAATGAGCCTCTACAGGGAACACGTACTGTGTCTACTGGGTTATGACAACATATGAACTGGAAACCCAAGGTTTTTTGTAATTCAGATGTGATTCCTGGGACTATCATTACAGCTGAGGACAATAGTATTCTCTGAAGGCTTGATGCCTACGTACACCAAAACCAACCTATAAAAACGTGGAGACAAGCACATTTTCAAGAGGCACATGGAAAATCAATCCATATCCTTGTATGAGAACTTGGCTGAGAAAGAAAGGACTCTGTACCACAGGCTCCTGCAAACAGGGTTTCTGCAGAAGTACACGCACAGAGCTATACCGGGATGCAGATTCCTGGTGTGGACACGTGCTTTTGCATAACTCATACCTGCACACAGACTAATACAGCTTTCTAGAATTGGATTAACCAAATACATACTCTGCTCTTTGTCTAACATCATGATTTGTTTCCACGTATCCCACCTGCGTTAATGCAAAGGCACACAGGCCAGCTGTGGCCTGGAGATTTACCTGGGGGCAGAGGAGCACCGGGTCGGGCTGCTGTGCTGCCAGCCGTCCCCGTGCACGGCCAGGCGCTTGCAGTGACGCCAGGCTGCAGGAGTGTCCCCAGCCTGCTCTTCGCTCCCATCGGTGGAGAGCGACAGCAAGGTGCACCAATTCCCAAGTTAGCTTGTGCTTGTGAAAACGCCTGGGGGTCCTGATTCAGTGCAATACTTAAGCAATCACTGATCTTTAACGTTAAAGTCAACAGGACTTCGGTACATACATAGGTAATTACATGAATTCATCATTGGGCTGAGCAAGCATGTTCCAGCTCACAAAAGCAATGAAAGGACAACGTGCAGGAAGAACGAAAAGCCTTCAGGAAAGGATTAGTAGTGTCACAAGTTAAACATCTCCTCCCTGATGACATACAGGATCGGGTCAACTGTGCAGACAAGCGAGAACGCTGTAGCATGAAGTTAGAAATGGTAATAGCTTGCTCAAACTACTGCCTGTAGTAGCATTTCAGATATCAAACACAGAATACTAATGTACAATACGCAATAGTTAATAGCTCTTCTCTTTAGAAGAGGTAGAGATTTTTCAGTGTTTAACTGCACGTCATTTCTATTCCAGATTTCCTACTTGGCTGTTTTAACTTCCCTAGCAGATCTAAGAGTAAGAAATAACAATAAACTTCTCTCTGTAATCAACCTCTGAAACCCTGCAACTCTTGCTTTACAGTTCTAAAAATCATAACCTAAGAGGTCTATAACCTAATAGCGATACGCTGTCATTAACAGTCTACTGAATTACAACAAATAATGTAGGAGGACCTGAGTGACAACTCCGCCCCACTATTTTAAAAATAGATAACAGGGGTTTGGTGAAAATATGAACACATTTCAGTTATACAGTACTAAGTAGTCTACCACTAGTTACGACCAATCTTGTTCTTTTAAGAAAAAAAAAAATTAGAAAGTGTTATGTAAAAAATTGTCTTAATCCACACTAAATATACAAGTTCCTGAGATGATTATATCTTCTCCTAAGTACAGGAAATATCAAGAATTTATAGTAGGTCATTTGAGTACCCTCGCTCACAGCAAGCAGAAAGTAGTTCAGCACCTGCTGAAATAATTGCCAAGGAAGGAAAAGATAAAGGTATAAAACAAATTTATTGGCTGTCTAGCAGACTTTACATTCAATTTTCTCTTGTCACATTCTCATCAAGTGTATGTACCTGCACAATTCTAGTTGCAAAGGTTACGATCAGAACCGTGTCAGATTCAACTACCGTGGTGCCAAATTTGATCTGAGGGGTTCAGAAAGGCAATATGCATACTCCCAGGTAGGACATATAATTTTATGTATCACATGCAATGCTTCATTTATCTGCTTTCATGTGCAGAGTGGATCCATTGATTTCCTTTAATGTTCCCGAACATTCATAACCACCATTATTCATGCATATATGCTCAACAGTCTGTCCAGAAAGTGACTTGTTCATATAAGCAATGCCTTGTTACTGCTCCGTTGTCAAGTTTCTGGCTTGGGGATCATTGGTTTCCTTAAAGATATCATCAACAGGGGATTCTCACTCTAGGGTAAGAATAAAGCATCTACCATGAGGCAGAGCCCGAGATGCTTAAAGCTTGGAGATCTATTTTAGGTAGCTGCACCCCGCACACACGGAGGTGGAATATTCCAGTCTCCAACTTTCAGTTCTGGTGGGAGACATAAGGAAAAAGGAGTTTTTGAAGCGACTACTGAAGACAAAAAGAATGAAATAATCACATGGGTCAAACAAACAGAAATGTTTCATTTGCTTCGAAAATAATTCGAGTTGACTGGAGACGTTTATTTGAGCAAAACCAAAAGAAAACATTTCTGAAGCTGTATAACCCCCCCCTTTCAAGTGCTGGCCCTTAGCTGAAATACATCATTTTGAAACAAACATGGAAATGTTTTCTACTTTCAAACATCAAAAGCCATTTCAATGTTGCTGAAGTGTTTTTTCCCCCCAACATTTTAACCTAACTTGACTCAAATTTCATTCTGGTCCCGCTCACAAGCTGCCTTTTTTGACAAATTTATTACTTGTCATTTCCACCTAGCGGTTTCCACAGCAAGCTCGTTCCCAGCAGGCTGTAAGGACGCAAACCAGTCTTGAGCTAGTCTTCTGCATCAGGAACTAACAAAGCACTGAACTCCTTTAAATCAAGGAATTTCTGAAACAGGCATTGTTTAAAACTAAATAAATAAATTTTTAAAAATTAAAAAAATAAAAAAGCAAATGTTTGAAACCTCTGTATGTCCTTAACTGTATGATGGCATAGCTACGTAATATTTTGGAGAGTGAAACAGCTGTGCCTCCTATCCCTTTCTTCAGCACAGGTGCTCAAGTCAGAAGCCTTCACTGTGTTCCCGGCTGCCCAGCCTCGGCCGGGATGTAGGAACTCTGCAGTCCTGACACCTCCCGGTCGCGGGTGCTGGCACCATACCCTCTGCTGTGCCTGGAACTGGCCCAGCTGAAAAATAACCTGAGGTGGGAAGGGGGTTGCTGGCAGAAGTACAAGTCTGGGAAGAAATGGAAAGGGGGAGTGGTGGCTGTGTACGCCTGCGTGAGTAGTGCTGTCCCGCAACGCAAGCCGCAGGCTCCTCGAGGACCCAGCTTTCATCTCCCGCACACACTTTCTGCCTACCCTGAGGTGCAAGTCTGGGTTCGGCCCTAGTTCTGCTCCCAAACACCGGTGAGACCAGGGAAGTCAGCACGAGGCTGCTATAGATGCTCCAGTGCCCAGCTGAATTTATAAAAGCCCCTCACTTCTCCGGGCCCTAAACTTCCACTCAGAATCAGTTAAGGCACTTTCATAAATCTTACTCGGCATCTAGTTGCATCCTTAGGTGCCTAAACACATGTTTAAACAGGAATCTAAATCTTTTTGCAACTCAGTTCATCTACAAAATAGAGGCTGTAATTCTTTGTCTTCTGGGGGTTCAGCGACAATAAATTGATTAATGTTGGAGATTAATGTTCATGTGCTGAAGTCAATGGAAGCAGAAACAAATCCTAATTCAGCGTAAGTGGTATACACTGCTTACAGGAACCCCAGCATTTGTAAAGCCAGTGCCTTCTCTATCAGGGACAAGATACATCTGCTCACAAAGAAACTTGAACAATTTTCACTCCATATATTTTGGCTCAAGCTAGTAGTAGCAGCCTGCCTCTTTCATGAGCCCTTCAGAAAAAAATATCTCTGTACATCCTTTAAGTTCTCTACTGTTGGGTTCAATGAAATTGATGCATAAAAACTTGGAACGTAAATTCAGGCGACAACTGACGTTTAACACAGGCTGCATGAAAAAGAAAGGCAGGCAGGACTTTGCATATGTTTGCACAAAAGAGAAATTGTTCAAGCGAGTGGGAAGAAATTTCTAATGCTAATGTCTTATAACATGACCCCATGCCAGTTGAGATGTCTTTCACAAAGACCACGTCACGTGCTGTTGATTCCATGACTCATTATTTCTAATGGTAGAAGGAAAGTATGGCTGGATACTGTGCTAAGAAGGAAAATCAGTTTGTGTCACTACGGTATGTTTTTCTTATACTGCAAACAGAGTATACTGATTTAAAAAATTAGATTCTGAATATTAATTTAAGGCAAAAATATGTCATTAATAGTAGTTTGGAATGAAAAAACCCTACATCTGCTAAAATAACATCTACTTGAAGAGACACGGAACAAAATCCTACCTAATATTTAATACATTTCATTCTCTCCCTCTATAGACACAGTGTATGACGAGTCCTGGCTTTAAAGAAGGGTTTCATTATACAGAAAAAGTCAAGGCTGTCATTGAGAAAATCACGAAGACGAGGCAGACCCCAATTCAAGCAGAGGGAAGAACCCTACCCCCTTCGGGGTCTACAGCGACACTTGCAGCACTTGCTCAGGTTGACTGAGCCCAAGCTCTCCATGGTACTGCTACAGCCTCTACCTTCTAAGCTGGCAAGGGTGCTGATCATGCATTTGTTTTCATCAAAAATTCCATCTGGATTTTAGAAATCTTCTCAATTTAAATCTCATCAAGACTTGCACACATCTGCAGAGAGCTTTGATTTCTAGACACCAAAGGCTTCCAGCGGGAAAAAAAGCTTCTCTGAATAGTTTCCCACCCACTCTCGCAGCAAGACTGATAACAGCACATTTGTGCCTGTGCTTTGGGATAGAAAAGGTACACACGTATATATGTACACACATGTGCTTCTGCTGGTGAAGCTATGCTCTCCTCTTAGCTTGGGTTTGGATGTCCCTGCTTGAAAAATATCACGGCATTCTGAACTCATCAGAACACTGTCCGCCCTAGAGCCCAGCACCACAGGTTTTAATGAGCAAATGCCTACCTATGCTGATAGGTTTTGTTGCTCCTGTATCTTTAGCTGCTGGCTGGAGAATTTAGGTGCAGGAAAGAACGTGGATGTCAGCTGGATACCAAACATCATCGGCCACTGGTGAGTCAAGCGAACAGCAGGACTGAATGGAACCGATTTGACCCAGAGGTTAGCAACCTTTCAAAATATTACACGTGACCATTCCTTAAATAGATTAGATGACACATTCTCAGCCAAACACAAACCAGAAAATGGGACAGTTATCCTCCTATTTGCCCTCTTTTTGGAAAAAAAGGAGGGCAAACTTTCAACCTTCTTAAAAAGGCAGTGAGCCTTCTGCATTCCTGACCTTTCACTTGCAGAGGGAATGCCGATTTCTTGCTGAGCTATGGCTCTGATCATCCTTGCCAAAGCTAAGATGTACACGAGCTGGCTTACCCTTGTTTCCACTGGCTGCTGGAGCACGCCAAAGAGACTGTGTGCCCTACTGCCTTAAGCACTGAGCCAAGCAACGTGATACTTTTCAGAACCTTATATAGCACTTTAGATGCTGTATAGAGGAGCTCGATACAGGATGACATAGAGGGCAGCGGTGCAGGGAAGTTGAGAAATGTTTTCTCCTTTTGCTGTCGAGCAGATCAAATGGTCAGTTCCAAAGTGGGACATCAACTCCCTAAATTTCTGGAGTCAAAAGTTAGTTGAAAGACTAGAATAACACAGAATAGGAGGGGAAAGTGGATGTGATCACCCACAGACAAAAAAGGGAGGTTTATTCAAGCATTGCAGTATGACAATCATGCATCGCAAATGCCCCAGTGAAGTGAAAATTTGCAGTCAGTACTGGAGGCCTGAGGTTTCAGCATTCACAAGGTAAGTCAGCTCACTGAAGCACTCTGGGAGCTGTGTTTGTCCGTGTCATTTCTCCCAGTAAGCCCAACAGGAGACACTTGTGCTGAACTACTACTTCTAAATACCCATGTTGCTGTATGAACAGACTTACTACTACCCCTTCCATCAGAGCTGTGCCTACATCCCAAATGATGCCAGGGTCCCTTCCTGCCCAGTGCTCTGTTTTACCCTTTAAGCAAAAGGTACAACAGCAGAGAGTCGAGGTGTGTACCTGCAGCGCCCACTTATCTATCCTGTTATTTAGTGTAGTGCCAAATACATGCCATAGTCCTATGATTCCAGTTTTACTTCTGAATGAATAAAAAGGCATCACAGTTTCATTTTAGGATCATTACAGCATAGATCTGGGGTGCTCTCTACCAGTATCAGCACAGACAGACTGTATCTTCAAGCCTGAGGAGAAGAGAATTTGGCCCAAGATGTTAAAGGGTTATTTTAAGGAATGCCTTTTTTTTTTTCCCCTCTCTCTCTCTCTCTCTCCATTTGTTTGTTTTGGAATTGATACCAGGAAAAAAAAAATGTAACTAGGAAACAGAATACATAACTGCCTGAGGTGATGTACAAGAAGTTTCTTCGCATTCTCTGACTTTTTCCTGGTTAAAACCAGTTTGCCTGGGGATGGGCCAGCTCAGTTTCGGCTTCTCCTGCTTTCCCAGCATTCCACAGACTAATATGACCTTTATTAACTCAACACAGCAACTGGATCCAGCTAACACAATCCAACACATGTAGGCACTTGTCCCTCTCGTCCTCAAGGGTAGAGAAACAAGGATACAGTTGTTCCAAAACTGGCCTTGCCATTTCCAATCCTTATCCTCTCACAACAGATGCTATCAAGACTGCTTGTTGCTGGTAAAAGGCTGCAGCAGCGTCTTGGAAACAAACTCTGCACGCTTTCTGCTCGCTGGATTAACACCCAGTTGTTCTCTTAAGGAACTGTGGATCTAGTGAGGGAGCGTCATGAAAAATAGTTTACAACAAATGATAAATAACTACTAGCTGGCTCTATACTTGTGTTGGCTGGGTGTCAGGGTATTTGCTAGTGAGAATATGGACTTGTCCCAATTTAAAAAAAAAACAACAAAAAACAAAAAAACAAAAAACAAAACCAAAAAAAAAAAGCAACAGAAAACCTCAGAATTGTAGCAATCTGGACACAGTTTGATGGATTAGGGGGTGGGGAGGAGAGAAAGATCTAGTCAGTCTGCAAAACTACGTATCTGGAGATGCAACAGAGATAGCGGGGAATGCACTGAAGATAAACTGGCCTCATATTTCATTAGTTATTCAAACTTTTCATGTTTTCATCAGAAATTTCACTAAAAATAAAGTCTGGTAGCTATTGGCAGCAGAAAGCAGGACACTATTACGAGCTAAAAAAAAAAAAAAAAAGAAAATTCATCTCTGTTTCTACCATTCACACTCAGGACCAACACTCACAAGCCCAAACTCGGCAGCAGCAGGTCTTGCATGCTGCGTACATCCTGCTGCCTTCAACAAAACTATTTTTCTGAATTTACAGGTTAGTGAACAAGAGAAGCTTCAGACCTAATAACTCCAAAATTGGACTCTGCACCTCATCTAAAGCAGAAAACTACCGTACATAGAGGGACTGCATTATTTTATGACTATGCTGTTTGTCAGGCTGTACTATTACTTGTGACAACCTTACAAATGCTAAATTGGATCTTAATCCACAAAGGCTCCTTCAGTGAAATCAGCCCTTTGCAAAGTGGCTGTGCTGTCTAGCTACAGACACAGAGGCAGACGCTTAAGCCTTGCTCTAGATGAAGCCTAAAGCCATTCTGAATCAATTCAGCTGTAAATGGATATCTGCTTTATCTGAGACAGGGAACGAAAGGCAGCTGAGTGTGATGCCGGTCGGTCGATTCCTTGAGGAGCCAAAAACCGGCACACCTCCTACTCGGGGGCCACGTAAGAACAAGGAAGACCCTTGACATTATTGCTGATCACGATATATAAGTGTAAGCCCTTTCCAGACTGGGACCCTTTCCCCCACTCCTTCGTAAAAATCACAGAAAACTCCATAAAGTCCACAGACTAAATAACCTGAATGGGGATGGGCAATGGGAGATGGTGGAAGAATAAGCCTGAGTGAACTGTTGCACAAGGAGCGTTAGGGTTTCAGTGGGGTTGGTTGGTTTTGTTTGTCATATCAGCAAAGTAAGCAGAGAAAAGTGAAAGTGTTTCATATTTATAAAGTTCAATAAATACTTCCCAGGACTTTGCTCCTCGGTAAGGGTTCCAGGTGCCACAGTAATACCAGAAGGAATAAAAAGAATCATCAAGCTTGTACAGCAGTTGCTATGTCTCTGTTATTTGAGCAAAAGGAGAAGCCTGTCATTTTTATCCCCAGTTTAATCTCAGACGTAGTCATCTGGTGGTGCGTGTATTTAACCAAACTCCTCATTATAGTGCATATGAGTTCCACTAGGAGACGGCACCCTGGATGATGCTACAAAGATCATTCCTGTTATGAGCATATAGTATATCAAAACAACCACTGTATTTAAAGTAACCAACATGAGAGATGTCCTCGCCATACTCAAATTCCAGAATGGTTTTGTGCACGCATTCCCATCTGTCTTTGTCCTTCCCCATGGTGAGTTTAACTATCACCTCACCATTTACTGCTGCGAGGGCAAATTTATGCCACCTAGTTTTACACATCTAACAGCTAGTTAGCCAAGTCCCAGCTAGCACTGTCTAGGTTCCCTGTGAAGTCAATCCAAATAAATAAGCATCTCCAGAGGGCAAATAATTTCATCCCACCTGTTCTGTGAGATGATGATTTCTGGAGGAGCCTACAGAATAAGATGAAATGACTAGTTTGGACTAGATATTTAGCTTCTGCAAGGCTGAAGTTCGTCGAAATGAACTCCACGTGGACAGGACTATTCAGTGCAGAACTTCACAGATCCTTCCACTGAAGTCGGAATATCTTTTACCAGCCATTTCAGCTGAAAGCATTTATTACTAAGACAACAGTCTTAAATCATCTTCAGAACAACTCATCCTCCCTAGATATCAAGCAAAGCTGGACCATATTGCTATGCCTTCCCAACTTTGGCAGAGGGATGCTCAAATTGCCCACCACCACCTCCATTCTACTTTCTTGCCTGTTTTGTCCCTTCAAAAATCCTAAAAGGACATGGCTTAGCCATGCCCTCATTTCCATGTGATGTTAAAGTCCAGTTCTTACACTATTATAAGCCCTGTCTGGATTTGAGAAAGTTTTAGTCAGAGTATTTTATGTTACTGGAATTTCTTATACCAAATTCCCTTTTACAGATCATGGATTAATTTATGCCAGAAGAAAATCTTGTACTTATTTTAATTACTTATTGATTCTTGGAAAAAGAAATACAAACTCAAACTGCGAAGGGGCAAAAGATAACGTCTGCTTGTCTTCCACATGCAGTCAAAGTCCTTCCAATGATGCTGGCTTTAATAATGCCCAAGATCTGCTCTTCTGCTCTACAGTGGTAAAAACCAGACCCTTTTCTTTTCCCTGTTCCCACGGGGGAAACAACAACAGAGAAACGGCAGGAGCGAAAAGACGTGGAGGCACATGCTCACGTGTGAAAGCTTTCGTATACTACAACTTTGCAACGAGGTTATAAGCATCCATGCAAAGCATCGTATGGTGAGACAGAACCTACCATTAAGTCACTGTGAAACAATGAAAGGAAAACTACCAATAACGAAGGGGGTAGGATGGTTTGAGAAGTCCAGTCAGGTAGGATTCGGACACATTAAGATCAGAAGAGGTTGTTATGATCTCCTAGTCTGACCTCTCTACCCACAGAGCGTCTCCTATCAATGCCTGCACAGAAGCCACAGCTTGTTGGCTGTTATCTTTCCCTAAACCACTGATGCTCTTTCCCTGTGGGTGCCAGAGGCAGGTAGTTCAAAGGTTTCTATCAGCTTGTTTCACTCCCTTCTAAACGACAAGCACATTACGTACACAGCTCTTCTGAGGACAGTCCTGAACTCTAATGGTGTGACCGATGTAATTAACTCAGGATTCATTACAGGCATGCTGTGATCCGCCCTGAAAATACCGGGACACGTGGCTGCACTTGGCTGTCCACCAGTCTTCCTTCCCGTCAAGCTTCCAGCCAGGACACCGAGCAAGGCCAGGTTTAATCCCAGGTTATAAGCGCGTATGAGAGCATACCGCTGGAAAAGAGCGGATTAACAGAAGCTGGAGTTCCTCCTAACTCCACAAGTATTGCTAGGGCAGAACTCCTGCAAGCTGACTCACACAGTTCCCCACCCTCCCTGAAAGAAGCGATCTTGTCAAAGAGACCTATAAACTTAAACAGAAAAGAAACCCTACGGGTTTTCTCAAAGGGAAAAAAAAAGAAAAAGACAGACAGAAGAAAAAGGCCTAAAGAAACACACAGAGAATTTAGCTATGCTTGGATATTTTCTAGGACATTTAAAAAAAAAAAAAAAAATCAATGGAGAAAAATAACTACTTTCTTAAATTTAAAAAAATCCTTAATTTTTTAAAGTAATTTTCATAAAAGCTAGTTAGCGCTCAAGCGAGTTGTACCAGCTATATTCTAAACCAGATCTGCAACATAAAATTAGAAATTAAAAAATCCTCTCCCAGAAAACACTGTTTCGATTTTGGTTTTTAAACTCTGACTTTTCACAGCTCCAGGTTTTCTCCTGATTTTTGAAGCACAGCCTGGTCACACAACTCAAGCAGAAGAACAGGCAGAGCACAGCCTGCGGTAGTAGGGATATGAGAACAAGCAGGCAAGGGATGAGGGTCCTATCCTCTCCCTCTTCCCAGCAACACTGCTGCTGGAACAACAGCACGGCAACACCATGCGAGCCTGGGTCCCGATCTGAGGGATGGAAAAAATAATCACTTCTTCCTACAGTGAAGCTGCAAATGATCAACAGCTTTTCTGTGCTATTTAAGGGGGAAAAAGCAATTATTTGGCTTATATTAAGAACGGCTGCTCTCAGGTTAGAAATTATTCTAATAGGCATTATCACCAGTTGGTTTGAGTTCTTTGGTTGCTGCCTGAGCAGAGCTGGAAAACAGATTTGTACTCCCTGCAATAAATTATTGACTGCTATGACTCTCAGGAAGCCCAAGGTGTGGTCCTCGCTGGCAGGTGTGAGGGTATTTCTTTGCCAGCCTTTCCCCCAACTGGAGGAAAGGTGCTCATAAAGTAAAACTGCAGAAGAAAAGCAAAAAGTGAGAGCCAGGATTCCCCTACGTGACTTTTCAGTGTTCAGTGGACATGCGAATTTTGGGCACGTTGAACACCCAAAGTGTACATCAGAGCACAAAGGCACCCCACACCAGAAAACTGTAGTTTATATTGATCTGTATTAAAATTCATGGAGGCAGCCGACCTTTGCTACACCTCATTCTTCAGAGCCACAGGTAAACACGATGAGGAACGCAGAAAGCACAGATCACGCATGCACCACACAGACCGACTGCAGAGCAAATAAGGACAAACTACTACTGTGTATCAGACCACCGTTAATAGCCATTAAAGGATATTCATGTCCTGTACGATGATGTTTCTGAAGATTCAGATTCTGAAGATTCAGATTCAGATTCATTAACCATTCGGCCCCCCAACACCCATCCTGGGAGGCAGGCAGGAAAACGTCCGAGGGGAGAAAAATGAAACAGAAAGGTAAAACAGCTTGCTTAAGTCTGTCCCGTGAGCCAGAACTAGATTTCACCACCTCCTGCCTCCCAACCCAGTTTTCATTCCTGCAGACCACGCCACTTCTCAGATCTGCTCCAGGTGAGCAGATAACACACATGTACTTCATACCACAGAGGAGGAAAAGTCATAGCGAAAAATGACTCAAGGATTCAAAGGTTTGGTGTGATTTATAACTAAGCACCCTGGGAACAGTGGAGGCTGATGATATTTGAAAGCAAGTAGGTAAAAGCATAAAATTAGGACTGGAGCTAAGGTGCTGTGCTAAGCACGACAGCCTGACTGCAAACAGCAACTCTTCTGCGCTTCTCCGGTGCCATCAGAAGCCTTCAGACACGAGGCAATCCGGATTTCTTCTATGAATCCCTAGTACTACACCCAGCTCACAACTCAGCACCTTCTCCACACCTTCTTCCTCTTCCTGCAGCAAAAATTAGTTATGTGTTTCAGGAAGAAAATGTTTTAGCAATGGTATCATTCCTTAGGGCACTGCCAGTGCAAAAACCCAAGGGATGTAAAATTGAATGCCTTGTGCCCTTAAATCTTTTAAAATGTATTTCCTGGGGTTTTTGGTTACTGAAAGGTTCAAACGACACCAGGCAGTTCAGAGTTATCCTTTGTGGGTGTTTTTGTCATTCTGACGTCCTATTCTAAAGCACGACTGCTAATTCCTCCTAGTTAGAAATAGGAAGTTTTGTTAAACAGCTCTACCTCGTATCATTAGAAAGCAATGCCCCTTGCTATCTCCTGGTTGTAAAAAGTTGGACTTTAAAATAAATGTTAGGCTCTGGAAACAAAAAGATATCATGCCTAGACTCACAGCAGTTGGAACAGTATAAATATTCCAAGGCGAAATGCTCTATGGCCAGAGGCTCTGAAAAAGAGCACGCTTAACTTAAAAGCCCTGAAGTTACAGGCTAATTTCAGTACTTGGTGAATCTTAAAATAAAGCCTCCATGTAAGCCTTTTTAGGATTGTGGCCCTCATTTGTTTCTAACTGAAGAAATGAAAACTATCATTATATAGCTCTGGAAAAGGCTTATTCCCAAATAGATCCTATTTACAGGCCAAATTCTACCCTCCCATGTTTACATGCAGCTCCCATAAAAAAATTAAACACCGTCCCCTGAAGATTGTGAGATCGTGCGGATACAGACGGGCTCCCAAGCATGCTCAACCTGGCCAGAGCCACCGTCACAGAGGTCCCTCTGAGGCAGCATCCCTTGCTCTCACGGGTACCGGTGCCACGGCCGCAGCGCCCGCGGGCTCCCCTGGGCTGCAGCCAGGGTCCGTACCCAAAGCGTGCTAGGCCTGCGCTGCTGGGGCGCAGTGCTGGCCCTCCCTACACCTACACGCAAGCTAACGTAAAGCCAGCCCAGGTAAATCGGCAGAAGCTGCATTCACACCTCTTACTACACCACAGATGTACTTTGACGGGAGCAAAGCGACCCCGAATTCTTTTGAAAAACTAGACCTTAATGGTCTACTTTCAAAGACAAACTTTGTCACCTATCGCAGACTTGACAAATTTACAGTTACAGAAAAATGAGTTTCCATAGACATAAGAAAGGTGCTGCATGTTGCCCTACTTAAGAGTTAAGACTTTCAAGATCACAAGCATTTTCCCTGTCTCCTTGAAAGCACCACCTCAGCCATACCTTGGTGGGCCAACATAGGTGAAACCAAAAGGGCGTGTCAACATTTTAAATCAAAGTGACCACCTTTCGGGATGACGGATTGCAGCATTTCTTGCTGAAAATCATTTTCAGTTTCTTTTGATAAAAGAATAGTGGGGTTTTTTTAAACGCTCTTTGTGAGTAAGCAAATCTGCCTGGCAGCCCCCTCTCCACGGTGCTGCTGAATTTTGATTGCGTGGGGAAGACGGGATGGCTGTTAACCTCTGTATCGTTGGGTCAGCACCACAACAACATGCTCCTCCGACAATCCTACACCTCCTGTCAGAGCATTCCTCTACCTCCGCTTGTTTTTCCAAGTTTAATTAAAATCCACCTCAATTTTTTCCCATCTGCTCTGAGGGGTTGGGCGCCTTTGCCTCATTTTTGCTGCTGAAAAGCAGCAGGAACGGAGGGGTTAACACTCTGTATTCAGAACAAAAACCACAACGCTGAGGCAGATCTGCACTCATCCAATCCATTCCCTGACAAAACTTGTTGCTAGTCCTGTCTGCACCATCCTAGATCTCCCAGGTTTCACTGGCCTCTAGCCAAAAGTGTCATTTTACTCTCATAATGAAGGGGGCCAGAAGGATTTATCTTTCCCAACCTCTCCCTACATTATGTCCATCCCTGCAGAGCAATCTTCTTGTTTTTCCACATTTTCTTGCAGTCTGAAACCCTCCCAAGGGCATATCCCCAAGGATCTGCCGAGATGGAGGGCTTCTCAGCTTACAGCTTCTGCCTACAATGCTGTATTTAGCCCATTAAAAATCCCAATAAGGTTACACATAAAAGCTCCTTCAAAGTTTTGGCCCTGACGCTTTACTCCTCGCCTTCTAAATCAAGTTATGCCTTATTTGAAAATCTTTAGAAATTGTTTGGAGGAGTGAATGACCTATTCTGAGGCTTTAAAATTAGATCAAAAGTATAAAGTTGCTTCCTCCCAAGCCACTGTATTACTAAACAAGGAAACGGTCACACAATAAAATTTCCAGAAGAAGAATGGAGTCTGTAAACTGAAGCTGTCACAGATGAAGTAGTAAAAAAAAAAAAGAAAGGGAAAAAAAAAGCAAAGGCTGATGATTTAGTATTTGTTAAGCTCTTGAAAGCTAATTCAACAATACACAAAATACAGTTCCCATCTTCCAACTTGCATCAAGAACCGTCTCCCCCAAAACAACCACCTCTCCAAAAAACCAAACTTCTGGGGTCAAAATTTTCCCTACACACATTAACCCGAGAGACTCGGGTTAATGGGGGAGATGCCAATTTTATCTTTATCTGCTCATGTAGTCTGCTACTCTGCCAGAATCAGGGGATTACAGACAAGTACAAATAACAAGTCTGCCCACTGGATCTCTCCCTTCTCAGTCTCTTGTCTCCCTACAATGTATCATGACCGAGTTAGTCACAATATTCCCACTGACTCATGAAAGCCCTCACAAAGCACTGAAAGCACACCTGAAAAGCAACCAAAAAATCCAGCTCTGTACAATATGTCAGCTTTCTCTGAAAGGATTTATTTTCCTGGGCCTGGAAGACTAATCCAGGATTTAAAATGTTCTTCTCCTGGCCCGTGAAAAAAACCCAACAGTAAAAGTTCTGCAGCTGGAACTTAACAAATAATCCCATTGACGAGGCACAAATACCTGTTCTTTTAACGTGGCATTTATGACTCTACCGGCTCAGTCAATACTACAGTTGGAGTAGAAACCTCCCTTATTTTTAAGCAAAGTGAGCAAATACAAGACTGAAAGCAGGGGGAAGGATCTTGAAGCCAGTAAGCGCTATTTTTACACACTAATTGCTGATAAAACCACACTTAAGGAAAGAATGAACTTCAGCAGCACATCCATTGTTCCCCATTGCCATGGTCTACTGAAGGGAATCTCAACTAGATCGAGCCTGCCTTGAGTTTTACTTTGTGTTTTGATTCCAGCTTTGATAAGGTCACACCTTAGAAGAGCCATGCACAGAGTAACAGATGGGAATAAAGCTTTCAGCTACTCCCAGACTCCGCTAATAGCATTTCTAAGAGAAGAAAAATCAAAATTTTTTTCTATCTATATAAATAGGTATGGGTTTTCAAGTTACTTTTGCTCCCACCTCATCCCACCAACCCACACGGGGATGATTTCTGCTGCAGTGGAGGCTGTAACAGCTGAGAGCGCAGAGGCAAATACCCACTCAGGCAGGCGGAGCGCCTGCAACTGCCTCCCCGCGGGGACCGCGATCGTGCCTGGCCTCCTCTCTGCCGAGCCACAGGCCTCGGGGGAGCAGCTCCTACCACGAGCTCTGCAAACCACCCAGGTCCCCAAACCCAACCTACTCCTACGGTGTCAAAGATCAGCTTATGCTCAGACCTTCCTTCCCAAATAAGCCAGCTGCTGCTCCGCTCCTGGCACTGATTTCACACCCCAAATTCACCCCTCTAAAGCCTCGGACCCTCCTGCCTGCTGCCAGCTTGGGATCCAATCCATCTGGGGTGTCATTGGTAAGACAGCAAAAGTGTCAACTACAGGATTTAAAAAAAAATAAAGAATTAAAAAAAATAGTGAGGTAATGGTGACCTAATTTCCTAGCCTGGCTGTCTGCTAACCACAGCTTTAAGGTTTCAGAGACTTTGGCTCACTATCAGCTTGCTCTAAAAATGCCTTCTCTGCAAACCAGAAATAAGCATATTACGTTGTTTGCAGATAATACCATCCAAAAAAAATTAAGGAAGGCCACAAACTTGCATCCCCATGAGTGACAAGCCAAGAACTTTTTTATTCATGTCAAACTTCTTTTAAAAGAAATAAGAACTTTTATATAAAAAGTAGCTTAACTTTAGTCCGTCACAAGAATGATGCTGTCACACAAATGACCCAGTACCAAGATTTCTGCAACACAGGCTTAATCTTCAGTGAATTATGTTAGAAAAGTCTTCGGTTTAGTATCACTTCATATCAGGTCAAGAGATAAGCAGCGACATTATTAGCCAGAAAGCTGGAAATCAACTGCGGGGAGAAAGTTTTGGAAACTGCATGCCATAAGAATGAAACGCTAGGAAAATGTGGAAAGCAATGTGCTTAAGATTGGCGGCTGGACCGAGGCAGAAGAGGTCATGCTTAGCAAAGCCTCAGGAATTCCCCGGGGACGGCACTGCAGTGACATGAAGGAATTTCGGGGGATGTTGTATACTCAGAGCGCTAAAAAGCATTTCACAAGATTCTGCACCAGACAGCAACAGCTAAGGTGAAGAGTTTTGGAAGAAGATCTAAAGTAGGAGCCTATACAGTAAATGGAGTTAAGAACAGGAGCCAAAGGGTACCAAAAGTGAAAATATTTCAGGCTGGAATAAATCAAAAGAAAAATCACTCCAGAGGTCAGTTTAAACCTCTTAAAAAATACATAGATACTCATTTATTTATACAGGCTCTTCTTGCCTATTTATGTGTTTGACAGAAGTGTAAGTCCATAACGTGGCTTTGGTTCGCTCTTCCCTTCCATGTTTCAGTGTATTACATTTGCAGTTGCTAAAGAGCAAAATAATGAAACTAAATTGAAACAGGACTAGGTCACAGTGAAGAAATAGAGCCATCATACATCAAGTGATATTTAATAGATGTGAGCCTGAAGTAGCTACATCAGTATACAACCATGTGTGCCTAAATAGTTAATACTTGGGGGTTAGTATATGCAAGTACTCAAAACCACAACCCAGTACATTGGTCAAAAAAAAAAAAAAAAAAAAAAGATTAGAATGCATTTACATGGGTCACAAAGACATTTGTTCTGGAAACTAGAAAAGGTCTAGAAAAGCTGTGGAGGAGAGGGGGCAAAAAGCCCAAATTCAAGGTGGAGCTTAAGGGAACTGAGACACAGCTGCCTCTACCATGGCTAAAGACAGTATTTCATGGCTAAAAGAGCACAGAAGACAGAAATGCTGCTCTATTCTAAACTAGGGATCACAGCAGAAACAGGGCTGAGAAATTCCAGTACCGTACACAGGAACCAGTAAAAAAAAGCAAGGTATGTGGTTATTTTTCTAGAATGCTTCATTCAACAAGGCTCTTAGGTGCACACTCAAATCTTGTACAAGCCAAAGGAGCTTCCTAGTGTCTTCAGATTCCTGGTGAACGGGGAGAGGATTACTCAAAGGTAGACAAGTGCATAACTGTTAAACTAAATAGTGTGCTACCGAATTCTGATCCAAGACATTTGCTAAATACCCATATTGATTAACTTGTATAAATCCCAGCTCAGTTCCTCAAGGACTATTATTACTATCCCAGAAACATTTCAAAGAAAAGCCATCAGGAAGATGCCAAATACCAAAACCCATACATTATGAAGAACAACTGAAGGAGGCAGGTTGATTCCCAGCAGAAGAGACAATTTCTAGGAGACCTTTTTGAAATTTTTTATCAGTACAAGAGGGACAGACATCGTTCACACGCCAACTGTTTCACAGTGGTAAAAGGTCCAGAAAAGAAGCAGCAGTGTAAAAAGAAGAACAGAAGTAAACAGATTTGCTTCGATGCCTGGTTAACTCGGGCACATGTAACTTGGAGAAGAAAACTGAAGTTTTTAGCTGAGCTTAAAAGAGTCTTACTAAATAGCAGTTCTGGATGAATCCACCTAAGCTCCCAGATCAACTGGTTTGTGTTGGCCCAGTCTCTGCTGAAAAGCCAGCCAACAGCAAAAATCCAGCTCCAGGAGCTCAGAAGGAATAAAAGACAGCGAGCACAGGCCACCTGATACTTTTTTCCAGGAAAGAAGAAAAGTGAAAAATAAAGTTATTCCAAAGACTGTCTCCTTTCCCTAAAGTGTCCTCAATTTTGCCAGTTCCACCACCATCAGCTTTGCTCGTTTGCACTGAGTACCTCAAACGCTGCAGATGGTTTAAGAAAAAGAGGAAACAACGTTCTTATCACACAGCATTTCTTCCATCCAGCTAAACATTAGCAAAGCCTTTGGCCTCTCAAAATATCCTATAGCTAAACTGCAACTGTGAGCTTCTCTAACGCATCACAGCTGTTTGCCAAGTGATTATTCAGCAGAACTACCATGAGAACAGAGGAAGATGCTTCTCTACTTCCTGGCTTTTAGACACAGATATTTTTCAAGTCAACTGTTTTGCTTTTCTCCAGCTTTACTGCAGGCCTTGGGCATAGAAAAATCCTGGACCCATCAGGTCTTACTAACATTGCTAATGCAATATTTAAAGGCTGCCGTACTACAGTGAGGTCTATTTGCACCCATAGACCCCAGGTGCCATTTTCCAGCTTGCCTCCAGCAAAAAAATTCCTTGATAAAAAAAGAGATACATCATGTTCACTCTTCCATTTAAGGGAAACGGGTAAAAACTCAGTGACAGTTTTCAACCAAAATTGCTTTTCCTTCCTCTTGTCAAGCAGCCCTTGTAGAGATAGTAAGCCAGCAGAGGAAATAGGTGCAGTCACAGAAACAAATTTGCAAGAACTGATCCCTATTTGTCACATTGTCCATGAGATGATGAATTACCATATTCCAAGAACCAACCTCAGGGTGAGCAAGTACTAATCTGTGGTGAATCTTACCCCCAAAAAAACCCACCAAAACACCAAAATTATATTCGATGCATATACAAGCACAATTTCTTATTGTTCAGGTTTGACAGACAAGATATCTTGAGGTAAGGGTGTTCAGAATAGCCTTTCTCCTGAATAGCACTATAGATATATTCTCCTACATAAATATAATTAATGTATTTATCTCCTAGAAAAGCCTAGCCTCTTTCATTGTCACATCAGGCAGCCCAGAAACATGAAAATTCTGCATTAAACGATAATTTTGAGGTAGTCGTCTTTTTTTTTTGAAGAATCATTTGTAGTAGTTTCTTCCAGTATGTACTTCAGATACAATAAAAACTGAGAGCATTGGGAAAATTCTATTCTTAGTCTTTAAAGAATACAGTCAGTCTTAAATGTGTGTCCAGAAAACTTCTGACACTTAAGTGTATGTTTTCAAAGCAGCTCATGGGAGGTACATGCACAAATCCCATTATTTGTTAACAGGATTAGTGAACACGGCTTTGAAAATATATCCCAATGTTAATGTTTTGGCATTAACATGCAATTTACAAATCTCAAAGACATTATAACTTATTCTTTGTAAGAAAACACTGGCCTACTATCTATTGAACAAAAATTACACTTAGCCAGCCCCAATTAATCCCTTGTCTCATTTACTATCTGGGCAGCACACCTTGTTTGTCTGACAGGAGTGACACTACACCATCCTATTTCATAGCAGAGGAGAGTTAGATTGTAAAATTGAATTTTCATCATTGGAGTGAATTCATGATTTCAACCGTACTACAGAAGAATGGCATTCCTTCTCTTCTTATGATAAATATATGGGAAAGGAAACGAAACAATGTTTTATTATGGAGCTTTATGTTAAATAAAAATGATGGCACATTTTTAAAAACGAAATAAACAATAGTTAGTAAACTAGAACATCAGATGCTCTAAATCAGATGCCCTGTATTAGATCTATACTTATGGCACTTTATACCAAATGAAAATTTGGCACCACCTGAGAATTTTGGTTCTGTAAGAACATCTTCCATAAAAATCAAAGTAAATTTGCCAGAGCATTTATACAAAACTTAAAGTGGGTTTTATAAAAAATTTATATATGGTTCAGTCAAAGTTTTCATAGCCATTAGAATTTCAGTTAGCCAAAGGAGAGTTAAATCTGCAGTGCTCCAGACACAGGCCTGAGCCTTGATTTCTGCCACTACTCACACATTTAAAATTGAAGATGGGCCTAACCGTGCCCTGAACAAAGCCAGTGGAAAAAGGAACGCACTAGGTTTTCAGACTCCACACCTACTGTCACTCATCGCCGGTGAGGAACAATGAATCCTCAGACTTACTCTCTCGATCTAACTTTTCCCTTGTACTCAAGATTAGATTCCGAGTATAGAGGTAGAGAAAATAACATGAAAGTCACTTAAAATGCATATAAGGGGTATGAGACATAATTTTCAAGGGAAAAATGTCAGCCTAAAAAATATGTATTTTAATTATATTTATTAGGAATAATCATTTAAAATGTTCCTTTTCTCTACTTGGTCTTCCTCTCCTCAAAATATTTTGCGTGCTGCATGCCTGGCCTCGAGTCTGGATAGCAAGGGTTATTATAGAGACGTGAAGTCACCTTGCTCCAAACAGCTAATGAAAGAGCAACACTGAACAGTGCCAAAACACCACATCATTTAGACTCCTTCCATGGCTGCTTAGCAAGATGACTTTCCTTCTTTCACCTTCCTCTTGTAAGGAGAGAAGGACATGCAAACGTCTGAAGACTTTCATTTTTGCATTGCCTTGTGGCACAGAAAAAAAAAACCAAAACAAAACACAAAACCAAGAAACAGACTCTTAAGTCCTCACTAGCTTCAAGCTCCCCCAGCTCTCTAGTAAAATATGGAACATCTCATCCAGCTAGAAGGAGTTAATAACCATGCCTTCAGGCATCTCGGGGCTTCTTGTAGGCAATTGCTTCCTTGCTGTAGACCTAGTATAGGTCTTGCCAAGGAAAATCTTGGCTTTTCTACTGGAGTTCCCATCAATCGAGAAGGTAGCAAACTCATGCAGGAGTTGCAGAAAGTCATGAAAAGTACATGGAAACGATGTTTCTGCTGCTGCACAGTCAAACTGTGGCCCATGAAAAGCAAGACCTTGTGCATGTGCAGAGACATTGCAGGCCTTGGCTTGGACTTCAGAGTAGAGAGGGACTGCCGTCCGCCTTTGAGTGAGAATTTGAGAAGATGAGGAAGGCGTTGCTTGTGGCTCCAGGCAGGACACACAATTGGTGACCTCTATAAAGCGAAAAGGTGCCCCGCTGCCCTACGTGACTCTCAGCCCTCCGCTGTCAGGCCGTTGTGCCATATGATCCCATTCAGAAATGTGTCAGGCTCCTGCCCACATTCTGGCAGAAGCAAAAGGGTAACTTTGCTTTATTCGTTGCCTGCTGCTTCTCGTGACGATTTTGTACGTTTAAATAGCTTGCCATCCTATCTGATATTTACCCCTTCCTCTACTTTTCAATGGGCCCAATCCCACGCCCTTTCAAAACGTTTAATTTACCAGGCTGACTAGATGTGGCAGAATACACCTTCATTTCTTGACAGAGAGGAGAGATTCCCGAACTAGTCTGAAAAGGGAGTTCATGAAACGGAAGACGTCTAGTCGCTGAAGCGCAGACCTCTGCGTGGGCTAAGCTACCCTGGTTCTCAGGCTTATAAAACAGCATCAACATTTCCCTTCTCCACTGGAAACACTTTACCTGCAATATCACATCATGGCATGTCCCTTTTTCGTAACTTTGTCGTGTTGGTGCCTGACAGACATCTTGTGTCACCTAAAAACATTCAGATCTTTTTCCCCCCTCTGTCATTTTCAGGCATGCAGGTTACAACAGAAGTTCTTATTAGTCCCTGTGTGTCCGACCTTGCACCGTGCACTATCAAGTTTCATCTCATTTTCATTGCCCCAGCCCAAGTGTGTCAACTCTTTCTGCACAATTTTGTGATTCTCTTTCACGTTGATATTACCTTCTGATTTGACTTGGAAGATACATCAGTACCTCCTCATTTTTAATGGCAATTAATTAACGAACATTTGAAACAAAGCCGGTTTGAGACTGAACCAGAAGGAGCTTGCAACCTTCTTGTAGCCTGCTAATTCCCATCTATTATAGCCTGCCATGACATTCCATTTAGACATTTTCTCATGTGCTTTATAATAGCCAATCAATTTTTATCTTCTTAGTTTAACTAACAACTTTCTCGGTAATAGCATATCAGCCGCTCTACTGAAATCCAGATAGATTAGGTATACTTGTTTCTTGTTTCTAAGATAAATATGTTTTATTAAAGAGAAAGACATGGTGAATCAATTCATAATCAAATGTTTTAATCCCTTTTTAAAGTTGGGGTTTAAAAAAGCAACCAAGAAACTTCAGTTTAAACACTGTAGCTTAACCTTGTCTCGCATTTGGACTTCTCAGTTGTTTTCTAAACAAAAACTATTAGCCACAGAGACCAGTGATTTTGCAAATAAATGTAAGCTTCATAGTAGATCAGGCACTTCTTTTTATTACCTCAGGGGATATACTGTGCACTTATTTTAAAAGCTTAACATTCATTTATTCACACATTTGTTTTACATGTTAATATTTTAAAGATAATTAACAGCTTCATTTCCTAGATGATTTTTAAATTCATTATTTATGTCAACCTTATCCTGAATGCAAATTGGAATTGGCCTCAACCTCTCAAACCAGTTTTTATTCACCAGCTTGCAGAGGAGAACAAATCTTTCTGCTTTTTCATCTCCTAGCCGTCTTACCCGCTTCGACTGAACTCTGAATAAACTGGAGGAAATATCCCTGTACCAACAGAAAAAGCAACAACTATAGTAATAATGCATTTTCAGCAACAAGCTCTGCTTTTAGATGCTGATTTTGTGACAACCTCAATTTTAGGAGCTAGGCATTCTTCAACTTTCAGCAGCAAATATTTAAGCAGCACTTTTGCTGTTATTTAAGTGATTTTTCCGTTACAGTCAATTTATGTTTTAAAATAGGTTCTCAATTTCAAACTTAAGCAGGGTTTTAAAAAGTTATTGAATCAAACCTGAAAATCCAATTCACATTTTAAAACTTCCTTTTTAAACTATTGGATATTTATGTACTCTGCTGTTCGGTTTGCTCAGCCTGCCTGTTGACAACTTTGGTTGCACATGTTCCTGAAGGCATCTTAAGGCATTCCCCCCACCCTCTCTCCCTCTCTTCTTTCCTCAATTCTTTGTACTATTGAGCTCACGCTAATCCAGCTATAGCTGCCCACATCACTTTTGTCCTGAGAAATGTCAGTGGCTACTGTGCCATCCCTGTGAGCGGTATTTATTAAATTATGCCTTTGTGGACATTTATTTATTTAAAAATCCCAGGCTTGTGCAAAATAGTGTTAGCTAAGAGGAAGTACACAGAGTTTAATAGACAGGGATGGGCATGTTTGGTAACTGGCTAATCAGACTCAGAAAAGCATAAACCCATCTAAAACTTCCTGGTAAAACCTGGTGCTGTCACAACCAGCCAGTCACTGGAGTACAGAGGAGTCGCTCTCCATATTGTCCTCCTCCCTTCATTTTCTGCTCCGTTCACTCTGTGGGTTCCTGCTGTGAGCAAACCAGTATTTAAGGCAGTCGCCTGCACCGGCTGGTCAGGTCAAATAGCTTCACAGGGACACTGAACATCTACAAGCGCTGTAGGATAATCCTGGAGTCCTGCCCAGCATTCCTTCTCTTGCTTTCATAATCATACATGAATTAACTGGCACTAATGAAACGTCCATAACTGTGTGTGGAATATTGTTGCGTGCCTAATGCCTATCTTCAGGTGCATAATTAATTGCTCTGTGAGGCATTTTGAGGCAGGGGGAATAAAAGCTCAGCATAAATGCTGATACAACAGTCTGTAAAGCCAGTGGACTAGAACAGAAAGGCCTCCGAGATCAGTAGCTTTCAGCTAAGACTCCCGCTATCGTTATGCGGAGGACTAATTAGGATATTATTTGTTGCCATTTGGAGGAGCAGCTTCTCAGTTTGGTTAGAGGTGAGCACTAATCAGCTGCTGAAATCTAAACTGATTATGTCTGAAGTGTCAACAGATGCAGAACTCCCTGAGTGAAGAACGAACATGTGTCAGCTTTTTGTGACAAGCTAAGGGAATACTTGTTTAACAGAAAAACAACGCACATTATTTAATACTGTGCTACAGTCATGTACAAATAGAACGAATCATATGGAGAACAGCGGGATTGAATGTATCAGTCTAACACATAAAAATAATTGTACAAAATGTCCTTTTTCTTCCCAACGTAACCAAACTCTTTCCCCACCAATGCTTTTCTCTTAATAGAGTTGTCAGGGCTAAGAAAGGGCAGAAAAAAAGCAAAACCTCTCAGACTTGTCAGCAAAGCATCCTGCTTCATTGCTCTGTAGAATGTGTGTTAACACTGTTGTTTAAACAAGCGTTACAAATAAGTTTTCCATTCCTCAAACACTAAGCTCAGATCCTTCCCCTGATCCCAAAATCATCCGTGCACTTACATTTTTACACAGTAACCTACCACCACCTCTACACACAACAAAATAGCAATCTTTGCCCTAAGGAATTTGGAAGGGAATTTAATAGTAATACTCCCATCCCTGCTTCAAGGCAGTTCAGAAGCAGCAGAATGGTCCTAGCTCTAACCAGGACAGTCATGCGGGCAGCCAGGGAGGACTGCCTAACTTGGCAGGCCCTAATTTTTTTTTATATTTTGCCAGAGGGGCACTCCATCCTGTTTTCAAAATGCCATGGGACTGAAAGGGAGTAAAACCCAACCAATTTCCTTTGATCTTCTCCCCCAGAGCAAGGGGTCTCATTCACAGTACTTCGTAGAGTCAGGACTGAGCAGCTCAACACCTAGCAGGAATAAACATCAACACTCCACTTGGATACTAGATATGCAAACGCATTAGCGGCATTAGGGCTTCAGAGACAAGATTTGAAAAGTGAAAAGAACAGAGGGATACAGCATCAAAAATGGCATGTTTCAGCATAATCCCCTGTTCACACAATTACCAGATACAAGACAAAGCAGTTGCAGTCGTCATGCTCATTGCATTAAGCGAGGCGGCAACTTGCACACTTATCCTGCCTGCGCTTTGCTGGACCAGGTATATGGCTAAAAATGTGCAACTGTTCAAACTGCTCTTTCATAAGTAATATGATGAACTATAAAAACACTGCAAAGCATCTAAACTACATAAGGTGCCGAGCATATATATGGAAAGAGTCAGCCCATATCCCAAAAAGCTTTAATCCTCCTGAAAATTAAAATCCAAAAGAACGTGTGGGTTTGAAATGTCATTGTTCAGCACCAGCCAATGAGATATTCCAGTCTGAGTTTCTGAACCATCTGGTAAAGCATCACAACAGCTTTAAGCATCCAAGGATCTGTCAGGGGCTTTAGTTTAGAAATACTAATAATCCCATCATGTGCAGCTCCTGCTGAATGGAAGATATACCTACTCAATGATTTACTCCCCCCTCCTTTTCCCAGTCAAGCTAGGGAGAATTAGCCTGAACATTTGTTAACATTTCTCCATTTGAATACAGCATTGTATTGTATACCCTCCTTCAGCTTACGGGTCTCGGCGAGGACCTTTGGTGGGCCAAAAGGGAAGAACAATTTCCAGGACAAGCATTTAAGGAATAAAAAGCATTTTGAACTACTTAATTCTATCGATTTTATGCTAGGAATTTCTTTCTTTCTTACAGTTTACCTCAACTTTCACAGGTGACATTTGGGGGCTGGGGGGCTGGGAAGAGGGAGGGAGCTTCATTAAACACTTTTAACACTTCTACACAACCCACAGAGCAAGAAATGCTGGTCTGGTGAAGTGAACTCATAGCTGGAAGACAAGCGTTTCAGTTTGTTTGTGGCTCAGTCGCTGACTCACTGCCCATCACTGACCAAGTCACTTCAGACCAACTCTTCAAGAGTCCAACTTCATGTATTCTTGACCCATTTTCAAATGGTCTAGCAATCCACACCATCTCTAAAAGTCAGGCTACAATATCCCAATGAAGCATCCCAAAGACGGGTGGCTCTTGCTGAAAGGGACGGTAAGCTCTTCTCCCACCTCCATTCTCTGAAAGTACAGAGGACGCTGCTTGTTCATCATTAATGAGGGTCTTGAAAGCTTTGGATGAAATACCCTTTCTGAACCTTATCCATAGCCTGCGAGCACTAATAAGGGGGCTTGGCATCTTTTTCCCTTTTAATTCCAATAGGGTTTAAGCCATGTCTACAAGCATAAAGTTGAACTAGCAGTTTAGGACCGTTGGCCCTAACACGTGGCTTGTGGTCAATATGATGCACTTGGGAGACTTTGGTAATGCTCACAGCAACAGAAATAGAAAAACGAGGTGACACAGAGACCTGAATACAATACGTTGGCAGCACTGTTATCGCCCATGGGCTGAGAGTGGCTGGCGACTCTTTTCTAGAGCAGCAGTTTGCAGTCACTAGAGCATGGGATACTCCTAGGAAGGCACACACACACACAAAAGAAGAAATGCAAAGCTGTTATTAAACAGTCTTAAATTTGCTCAGTGAGACCCATAGCTACAATGCAAAATGGTTTTGGGTCTGGAAATTAGAAAAAAAAAAAATTAAAATAAGCACTTTTTAGAAGAAACCAGCCTTTGAAAGTAGCCTCACAGTCTAGCCTCACTAGAAAGGTGCTCTAAGCCTAATATGGAGAATCTTCAGGGAAGTTGTTAAAAATGCTTTGTACATAGCCAATTAGCTCTAACTTATTGATTGAGATGGCATCTCTTAATTGTTCAATTTGTTAAATATTTCTCTTTGAAGAATTTTCTTTCCAAAGAGCCACTTACACCACTTTCTGTAACTTGCCATCCAAGCTATCAGTGGACACATACACATTCATGGGAGTTATATATATGGTGATGAGCTTTTAGTAGTTCAAAAAAACAGCAGCAGCAACAAAAAGAAAAAAAAGGTTTGTCTTAGAAAACCACACTGGAAAATAATCACTCACAGGTAATTCTAAATAGAGACTTGTGAAGTAAAGACAAATGCAACCGAGAGCTAATAAAGCCCTATCTGTTAAACTCAGCATCCTGTGAGCTGATATTGGGCTTTTAGCACTCACCATTCTGCAAACCACTGGAAAAAAATGGTAATGGGTAAAACCCAAAAAGATGTGATAAAGTCTTCCTATTTCGCTGAAAAGCCACATGTCATTTGCATGAACAATTCAGCAAATCATTGCAGAAAAATCAGCTGTCAATCAGCTGCTGCTTCTATATCACAAGTTGACCGGGGCAGGGGGGAGGGGGTAGTGATTTTCAAAATTAGGAATTCTGTTGATGTATAAAAGCCATTGATCGGTACATGGGCCAACAGAGAAGTGACGCAAGTTACAAGGTATTGAATTAAGAAGAGTCAAAACCCACAAACTGCCAGCCCTCGCTAAACTCATATGCTACCAGCATCTGAGCAAGAGGGACAGCTTTAAGTAAATGAAGAAGTATTCTGTATTGATGGGAAAGCAACCCAGTATGGGGTTCGTGGCCTTAAAGAAGAAAAAAAAAGCAATTCACCAGACAAGAAGTCAATGCTGAGTGGAAAGCTACTGAACACAATCGACAAGACCAACTTTTTTTGCTGGCATCTGGGCCTTTTCCTATTAGCACGACAACTTCACACTTCCCAATGCAAGCCAGTGAAAGTCAAGCTTCCCCACAATGAAGCCATGCGTGAAAGCTTTCCCTGTACAGCATTACAGGGAGGGAATTTACCACGACCGTAGTCTGTAACTGTTTTCGAGCAACTATGCAGATGAGAAACAGTGTTTGGCTTTTAAGTGTCCAGTTTCGCTTATCACCAGCTCTTCCACACCCCCTGCCTAAGACACAAGCCTGTGAACACACAAATACATGAATAATTCTACCCATGTGCATATTCCCACGGCCTGTTCCGATAAGCCAAGCTATACATGTGCCAAATCACAAGCCAAACTCACACTTTAGATTTACCAGACCTCTGGACATAACCTGAGATTCTCAAACGTTAAAAGGAAAGATGTGATGAATGCTCTGGTCTTGCTCCCCCTCTCAAAGCTGAAAAGGCCGGTGAGCATCCACACGCTAGATGACAACGAAAGGCAGACCCGGAGTTACCACATCCATCCCAAGCCGAGCATGCCTTCTATTGGGGCACTTGAGAAAACAGGGAGTGAAGTTAGACCTGGACAACAAATATCATGGATGTAAGATACAACTCTATCATGAAAGAATGACCCCTTTTTCAATCAACGGCAGAGATGACTAAAAATAATGGTAATTTAAACTCAAATGGAAAATGGAGGTATTTTTCATTAAAACTGATTTTTCAACCAGCTTTAACAAAAAGGAAGAATGAAAATAAAATACACGGAAATGTGATATTAAAGTACACCATGTTTTGTGGCTCTTACTACAGTAATAGCATCTCCCCGCCTGTCCACAATTTTCTTTGCAAGATCAAAACCAGACAAGCCCAGCACCTTGCTTCATATAATTTAAACTTCCACCAAGAAACATAAATAATAGTCTCAGTCTCCCTCATACAGTCTACTATTTATCAGCTACAAACACCTTTACTCTGAGACAAAGTAGGTTTCCAGCCCTCTAGATCAGGGGATAACTTATAGCAGCATTTTGAAAACGTGTTTGCCCAACTGGGGAGAATTCAAAGCAAAAAGGGAAGTCCTGCAGGACGCGCTGGCCTCTGACAGTCAAACCTCTGTACAGTTACATGAAGAACCTCTTGGAGGAGGAGCGAGGAAAAGGAAATGTACACATACCACGACTTCACACTTACACAACACTTCCTCTCCACAGTCCTCTACAGGGAAACAAGGCATGAATCTTCATCATCCCCAACTACCAGCGAGGAAACCAAGGCAGAGGAGAGGGGGAATTTCCCTGAGATCAAAAGGGTACTGAGGAGAAAGCAAAGTTCACACTAAAAAGTTTTACTGGCTCTCAGGATTATGCTAATACTACCACCCTTGTTTTTCCAACAGAAGAGTCCTACCACGTAATTGCTTCTGCAACATAGCAAAGGAGATTGAACTTGGAGTTCAGGGAAGCAGGAGGAGGGAGGCAGGGAAGAGAAGACAAGCAGAGTTTCAAATCTTTGGTGTGTATTTATAATGTTGTAGAGAAACGGCGTTTCAGGATGGAATGATTATTGATTTCTTAATGGATTACTGCTGCACAAATTTACACTCCCCCCAAAAACCATCAATCTTAGGATAATAATTATAAACCTATCACAGTGTATAGAGCATTCTGACTGAGTAGAAACTTATCGCTATCTGCCAGGAAATGGCCAGTTTTCTATTTCTCCCACTCCAACCACATTACAGCATGGCAAGGAGATACTGAAAAATACATGCTATTATAAAACAAAGTTTGTAATAGCTGCAGGACATAGCTCCAGTCAACTTTCATTAAATGGACTCTTTTAAACTGCTGCCCCTAAGACAATGCTTGATCCACTAATGAACAAGTTAATTAGTTATTAGAATACTTTTATGTTATTTTTATCATAGTAACGAAGCAGCCCCAGCATAGAGTGAGACTCCTTAATGGGCAACATACATTCACAAACCCACACATCCTCACTTTTTCTGCTTACCAGCCTACACTTAAATGTTTCTGTAGCCAAGTAATTTTTTAGCGAAGACACCCATAGAACAGCTTTGCTACAAGCAGCATCACTTTGCAAAAATGACTGAATTACCACAAGGACTCCCCTTGACTTCAAGAAGTGTCAGACCAAGTCACTGGAGATGGGGCACTATGGAAATTTAAAAAAAAAAACAAGCAACCAAACAACAACAAAAAAAATTCTAAAACAAAAGCCTCAATACCCCAAAGTTTGTGCAAGGTGCAGGAATGTGGAAGATTCAAGTCTGGCTCTATTTGGTGGTTCCCATCTATAACACCACTGGTCTTCAGCCCACTGTTTAACTAAAGACATTATATGAGGTTATAGTCCAACTGTGAGCCATGAGCTAAAGGCGACCTGCAAAAGGGCTGGCTGTGAAGCCAGTGCCTCTCAGCTGCTGGCCCCTCTCTCTGCAAGAGGTGACCACCCTTTGCACTGGGGCAGAGGCAGCAGAAAAGCCAATTCGCTGCCTCCGTGACCAACACAATTTACAGATCTGTTAGCTCCCGGCATTAGCACAGTTCAGCGTACCTTTGCCTCTGCAGAAACATCAGCACCGGGAGCTCCCACCCCTGCTCAGACACCACCCTCTCACTGTGCGAGACCGTGCAGTAAACTGGATCAGTGAATCGATCCAAGCTAAAAATACCCCATTTTGTTGTTTGGTTTTTCTTTTTTAGAAAAACTGCTGGCACTGCCACAGAGAACAAGGCACGTTGAACTCTGCTTTGAATGCTTGCCTTAGGAATAGTCATCTCTGCTAGAAGGGCATGTGGGGCACTTGCCAATTGTAACATCTTTAAACAGTACTAACTAATGACAGCCCACACATCCAGTGCCATTAAAACACATGCAGGTTAAAACCCAGCAGACAACAGATTTTCAAGCTCCTGCAGCACAGTTTGCTCTGGAGCAGAGTTGCAGTTACACCCTGCTCAACACCAATCCCACTGTACCCAGTGCCGAGTCTCCCTGTAAGCAGCAAGTAACAGAATAGCTCGTAGAAGCCAAGTGCTAGAATTTAAATGGAAAGACGAGGTATAACTTGATTGTAATCTGGCTGTTCCCTTCCATGCCTAAAACAGTTTCATGTACAAATGCAGCCAATTGACGTTCCCCCAGACTAAGCTTGTCACTACCTACAACTTGCCCCCATGATAGGGGTCTGCTCTAGAAGCACATGGAACTAGATGGAGAATCTCCAGCGAAGTGCAGTGGGCTTTGGATCAGCTCCTAAATTACTCCTGAGGAAGCTCTCCAGCCTCACAGCACAGGATCAGCATCTTAACGCTCATTTCTTTAAGAGAAATTCAATTAGTGCAGCAACTTCTCCCCTCTCTCACAACCTATCATTCCTCCCCTAGCCCAGGAACTAGACATAGCTGCTGTAGGACAGCAAGAGCATCTCCAAAAAACCTCATCTACTCAAAAGGTTGTTAACAAAAAAAGAAAAAAAAAAAAAAACAAAGAAAGCAGCGTGCTCCAAGGCACACAGGCCACATAAAATAAAAGCAAAGGGCCCAAAGCGCAACACTTGCCATCAGCTTCAATTACCAGCAAAGTGGGGTTTGGGAAAACAAGGGCCTCTTCAGAGCTGCTATAGGGCAAAGATGAAATCCCAGAATTAAAAACAAAATCCCCACATGCGCATTAATATTCAGAGGCAATTACCTTTCAGCTTAAAGTCAGCCAACATGCATCTTACTACAGCAGCTCTTAAAGCAAACTTGTTTACAATTGGAAATGGATTACATTATCTCAACTCCACCTATCCACATAATGCAGAGCAAACTGTCAAACATAAAATTACAAAATGGTTATTGTAAGGTATCCCCTTCAGCATAAGAATTAATTTGACCTATTTTATTACTAAATTATTACTCCCACACAAATTTTCTATCATAGATATCTATCAGCGCTGACATTTATATTCCAGCGAGGCACTCTCAGATGCATATTTTCTGCTTCTCCATCTCAAAGGTGTATTGAGCAGATTTGATGTAAACAGCCTCCTGCCAAGCTAGTTAAAATCTTTAAACTTTATACATACAATTAGATTGTGACAACAACCGTTTGCTTTTAAAAAGAGAGAGAGAGAGACATCTACACAGAGTTTCAGATCCTGAAACAAAATGCTTCACGAGTTAAAGAAATGATTAATCTAAATTTAAGGAGGACCTACAGATATTTTTATTAGAGCTCTGGCAGGTTGTTCTGATTGTCACCAAGAGACGTGATTTGACACAACGGCCCTGATTAAGAATGTGCTTAAGTCCTATTAAAGCCAATGGAAGTTAATCATCTGTTTAAGAGCTTTGCTAAATCAGGACCAGAACAGGAGACATTTCCAAAAAATCTGGGCCTAAATTGAACACACACTAATTAGCCGCACACACCAATTACATGATTATGGATGAAACACAGTTGTTTAGCATTTACAACTTTGTGTGGAATCATTTAGAAATAAGGTCTAATTATCATTCTGTAAGAGGTCCCACAATGCATTATAACCCATGTGTTAATTTTAGTTAAAGGAATAGCTTAAAAAGACAAAACAGAAAAAAATCCTTCCAGTAATATCTGACCAAATTCTCAAGCGGATCAAGATCTGACCCTTTCGGAACTTCACTGTGTTCACAGTGAGAACATCTGAGCACTCCAGCTCAGCTCTCTTTTCTTATTGCTACATTTTGCTTACAGAAAACATTCACTCTTGCATTTCAAAATGTAACATTTGTACCCTATGCCGCTGAACGACTTAAGCCCTGCACTCAGGAAACAAACAAATTGGCACAGATTTGCATATCCAGGATTACAGATATCAGCAAATTATTTCTAGCAAATTATTGTGCCTACAAACCAGGAGTTGCTGAAAGTATAATTGTGAATGATCTCAACCATTTGATCTATTTGACATTAGCCAGGATTGTCAAGTCTCACTTCTACGTCTCTTAGCCTGGTATTTACTGTTTTTTCTTATCAGCAAGATTTTCATATAAGCGACTACAAGAGTCCATTTTCACTAAATTAAGAAAAAAAGGCATTCCTAAGCCCAGAGGTGGCTGAAAATCACGCTTCAGTGCAAAACACTGCTCAGAACCGAGAAGGTACATTGAGAATTACATTTATTAAACAAACACACATACAAAGAAAAAACCTTCATGGCATGTAAGGCAATCTTGCGATTTAAAACTTGACTCATGATTGTGAAAGTTTGGAGTTGGCATGTCAACTTGGTGAGCCATCTGCTCACCAACAATTTATAAACGAGACTGCTGCCAAAGCCACCCGATTACTCAGTTCTAATATTAGTGATGTAACTAAAAGATGCTTGTAGGGTTTTTCTGCCCATGAACCAGGAAGCACAAGGAAAAAAAAAAAGGAAACTCGCACAGGAAAAGTTAAAAATAAAATAGGTAAAATGTATTTATGCTCAATATTCCCTTCAAGTCTGATTAGTAAGAACATGCAAGATTAATTCAATGCTTCAGTTCTGCCATTCCCTCTAAACCAAGTAAGAAGGAAAAAAATCAGTAGAGCGATTACAAATGATGAGAAAAGGTGAATCATATATCGTGTATCCAATGCCCATTTCTTTGTTAATGATTCAAATGGTAGTTTGTTAAAATAAAACACGCTATGCCAAAAAAACCCAACACCTCATAATAGCATTTACTATATTTTGACAACAGATTAAAAAAAAAAAAATCAAGAAATTGTGCATGCAGGCTAGCAGGTACAACTGCTGATTTTACTAGTGATGCTAATTTTACTGTTAGAACCGGGCAATTTGGGATAAAAACACTATCCTATTTAAACAATTCCTTTCTTATTAAAATTCCAGATTACACATAGCAGTGAAAAACTGCTGGAAGTTCATGTACAGTAAATAATCCTTGCGGCAAAAGATACTGTAAAGAAACTGCATGGAAAATTACTCACTCAATCATTTTTAAAACGTTGAGTCACAATTCAGTTTTGTTGGCCTGAAACTCCAGATCTATCTCCATGGCAAGTCAGTAGCAAATCCCAAAGCACAGCCAGTATTCCCAGAGCTCAGACACGCGGATGCGCTGCTACAGTGGTAAACCCAGGCGCGTGCAATGTCTTACACCAGCACGTCCACGTAGCACCTTCTCCCCACTGAAGTAAAAAACAGTTTAACCACTGGCTGCAATGTGAGCAGAATTAGGACATTTCTGAGTGCTCTGTAGGGGACACTAATAAGACTGAAAACACAGGCAATCCTGGTGGTATTAATTAAGAGGACAATGACAGCGATAGAGCATCCCGCTTCATTTCAGAACACCTTGCTCTATCACTGGCAAAAGAAGTAGTTTTAAATCTGCATTTTGAAATTAAATGCATCATCATTACACAATTACCGTTCTAATTAGCCTCCTCAACAACAGATCAGCTTTATTTATGATTAATTTTGGTTAATGAGTTAGCTGTAGTTTTATCTGACAGATAAGGGGACAGAATTAATAATTGCTTAATCCACACAAAATTTTGTTGTTCACATAGTGCACAAAATTTTGACAAATGCTTCTGAATCCTAGCCAACAACCACCAGCACATTTTCGCTATCTGAAAGCAGCCAAAGCTCAGCAAATGTTACCATATTACATTATAGTAGATTAAACTGTTTATGTATATAATTAGAATTATTATTATAAACTACAGTCATAATTATAAATTGAAATTTCATCGCCAGCTCATAAGGAAGCCTTCCCCCTTCCAAAACACCTGGCCAGAACAATTAATTCAGGTCATCTCCTTGATGGTCTACCAAAACCTATTCCTTTTACAGTCGCATGAGAAAATGATGCAGAGACCAAAGCTGGAGAAGAAATTGTCTTATCCACATGTCAGGCGTCCTGTATATCTCATACCTTTGTCCATACCCCTCCAACGAACGCTAGCCTGCCTCTGAGGCCAGTTTAAGTTTTTGAACTAGGCATTGGTTTTAAATGGTTTTAAACTACAATCTTCAGTTGCCACATTGCCACCTTCTCTCAAAAACACTTTCCCCTTCCCAAACGCAGGGCTGGTTTTGCCTCCACCCAGACCTGCGTACTGACCTCCCACAGGAGACACGTCAGAAATTCCTCAAAGGGACTCTCACGCCACTAGTTTCATAAGGGTGTTCAGATGCCACAGCAAAGGCGAGGAAAACACGACAAGCTGGGGCACTGAACAACATCCACATGTTTCAGAAAACAGAACGGATGATAGCAATCAGCATAAGCAAAGCAGAACCGATGCCTTAGCACAATTCTCTTCTAGCACAGTAGTCTGTTGCTGGGGTTCTGTTTATCAGATGCAACATAAAACTTAAGGATCTCCCCACATACAGTCGCTAAGGAACCTTGGTTAATTATACTGCAATTACCATTCACGTTTCTACAATGAAAACACTATTTTTACTCTTTTGTTAAGGCACTGTCCTCTCTTGTCCTAGGCTGTTAAAAAAACACAACCAGGGTTCCACTGCAGGAATGGCTGCAGTTGGGACACAGATAAAGCATCTTGACATGTAGATGAGCAAGTACTTTACAGAGCATCATTATAGATTATTTCCTGGAATGCACTGCAGTTTGCTTTGGTTTTGAATATATATGTGATATATATTTACTATAGCAAAAATCTCACTACTATCGATTTTTCTATAAATTTTTAATGGCTACCAGTCAGAAGCTAAATTTAAGTAACAATAGTGCTAATGACATTAAATAAACGAAGCACTTTAAAAGTGTGAGAAAAAAGCAAATACCTCTTTACAGTATTTTAACGCCAGAGCAGTAAGACGGCAGCCTGAAACCATGTTATGTGCTGGTAGCCTGAGTCATGTCTGGTCTCACAGTCCGACCAGAGAGGTGATTTTGCATAAACATCTAACAAAAAGTAGGTTCTGCGAGCTGCAGGCTTAGCAGAGACTGGCTTCCAACAACTTTTTCCCATGCATTTGACATTTGAAAAGGGTGATGCTTAATAGCTTTTCCTTCGGCAGAGGCACAATTCACATACCTCTCCTCTTTCTGGCTTCCTAATTTCATGAGACTTGCATGATTCTAATATTTTTCAAGCCTCTACATATCTATCATATGTGACCGAAACTCTCTGTAAGTGCCTTCAGTTTGTACTTATACACATCGCACATGTACAGGCTTGTCAGGTCTGGACACATTTTCATATTTTTTTCTCCAGCTGCCAACCTTCTCTACTTGGTATTAACTGATTTGGGAGCAGCTGACTGGTCATAACATTTATACTCTTAGAACACTCTGGTTTGGGATTCACATACAAGTGAATTGGATTTTGGAGAAATAAAGAAATTGTGCAACGGACAGAATACAAATGTAAGAGAACGCAAAAATAAACTCACAGAGCTCTCATAGTCTGCTGACGTCATATACTGCTTGACCCTTAAATACACAACTAGCACATCATTCTTCTGAACTCTGGAGAGCTACCTATAATCTGACATTTTTGAAGTCACATACACAAATGATGAAGCTGACTGCCTCCCACCTATAGGAGCTGAATTCATACTAATACTAATTTTTCTAATTTTTCTCCACCTCTTCAGCCTATAATTTTATTCACTCATTTGTATCTCTTCAGCTGGCATCCTTTGTGAAGCTCTTAAAGATTAATTCTTGAAAAAGCATGATATAACAAGGAGATATTATTACATTACACTCTAGAAGAATAGATTATCCAAAGGGTAATATATAATAGTGATGCAGAGAGAGGCCTGTGTATTTAAGCTATAGGAAAAATTTCAAACGGGGGGTTTCAAATAAAGCTGACACCCCAGATTGTTCCACGCAGCTGCATGGAGATATACGAAATTCACCAGGAACCACCTGTGCTGGTAACAAGGTCAAAACAACTGGTAAAGTTCACCCAATTTGAGAAAATTAAACTGTAAAACTGTTACACACATCTACGTCTAGGACATGCCTACATCTGAAAGGTGATGAGGATTAAGGCACTGAGTGAATTTAAGGCACAATGGTGTATTCTAAAATATTTCTGTACTCGGGCAAAGCCTGCACACGTGCCAGACCAAACTCCAGAGATGCAGGGAGAGAGGTCCCTCACCATGATACTACACATGCAATACAAAGGCCGTACCTAGGAAGAGACAATTAAAAGCAGTATGCAAAACCGCTAATTAATAAGATTTGTTCCCCTTCAGGGGCCATTATCTAGACAAGGCAAAACACACCGCAGGATATCAATTTCTCAAGAAATAAGATTAAAAACCACCACAACCAAACCCTGTTTTCTTCTTTTGCCTGAGCCTTCTCCCCTTATCACAGACGCTGCTAACCAGAACAAGGTCTTCCATCTACTGCGACTCTTTCCTGGAAACTTTTAAACCATCCATGACTTAAAGAGAATAGCTACTTTTCCCCAAATGAATAGACCTGATCTCTCTTCTGTGTAAAACAACTTGCTGTTTTCATACAGAAAGAGGCAACTTCTTTCATTTTCAAAAGAAGGGAATTCACACCATCCTGTTTGCTGCTCTTTGGACAGAAGCGGGTGTTTAATTCAGGCTGTTGGAGTTTAAAGGATGCACAGATAGAGTTACCAAAAATTCTCTCAGCTTGTGTTTCGTGGCTAGACCATCACCTAAAAGAGCACGTTTGCTTGAAGAGGGAATCATAAATGTCCGAAGGCTGAGCCGGGGACTAGGAAAGAGTAGGTGTGAATTCTCATACAACTGCACACACACACATTCCCAAATCAAAGTAACTATGAGAAAAATGAACATGGACTTGGGCATATCACAAGCTTCTCCAGCCAGCTTTCTGTGCCATTCACCAACATAACTTTCATGGACTGAGGCAACATGTCGCTTGAGGAAAAACCAGGACAACATCACTTTCTTCTGATGGAATTAGGGGTTTTTAGAGGCTGAGGGGAATGCAAGAGAGACATGACTAATAAGGAGCTTGAGAAGACTCCAGCCTGCTGTTGAAGGTCACAGTATAGATATCTTTAGGACAAACACTTGTTTTGTTCAAGCAGAGAGACAAAAGGGATAAACAAGAAATATCCCTCATTGGAAATTCAAGTTTTGTCACATATGTGGTTTAACTGCAAATGGTGCATCTGTGTTGTAAGACCCAGACCTTCCATTAGCTGGAGATGAAACATGGACTGTCTTACCTCCTCACATAAGAGGAAACTTGATGAGAAAAAAGGTGATAGACAGGACAGGCAGACAAGGTGAATGGATTTTCTGCGCTTCAGTATGTCCTACCTTCTTTGGAAACTGCTTCAGACTTCCACCTCCCAGGACAAAGGACCTGACACCGGCAGCACCAAGAGGTGGCTGGGTCTTCTATCCCCACCGCATGAAGTTTCAGGGTGGACAGTAGAGCTGAATCCTCAAAAGGTCTTCTCCAGCCCAATGATAGGGAAAGGACTTTAATATTCCTACTAGTCTTCCCTTTCTCTCTCCCTTACTGCAGTGAACTATACCTGTGGCCAGAACAGCCTCACAGGTGGTACCAATATCTCAGCAGAAAGAGGGGGTGAAAAAAAAAAACCCAGTCTGTGCAGCTTCTCCAGGTAACATGAAGCCGTGGTGGGAGAGGGGAGGTAGGTCTAGACTTAATCAGATTCCTTGGCCCATGCCTTGCGTAAAACCCACAGCCTGCTAAGAAGAAGGACCCCCACCTGTTTAGGGAGACGATGCACTTAAACTCTGCTGTCTTTTTCATTCACCACTGGCTGGTAGATGCAGATATTCACCCCCTCCACACCGGGGCTGGGAGAGCAGTTTGGCCCTAGGACCGACCTCCAACCACCTACAGTGTTCCCCCCGTTCCTGAGGGGGCACGGGGATCCAACAGGCAATCTCGGCTTCACCAGAGGGGAGACCGAGAGCCCTATGACCTCTCTGGACAGGCTGAACACAGGGCAGCCATGAGCTAAAAGAGCAGGTACGACGCACACGGAGCCCACCACCTCTGTGGTGCTATGCCTTGGCCACACAGCGTTAAAGAAATAAACACAAAAACTGGAAAGCAGGGTCAAAAAAAGAGGTATGGAGAAAGCAAAAGTCAGTTAAAACAAAACAAAACAAACAAATAGGAGGTTCTGATTCACAGAAGTTTAAATGACCTATCAGCACAGAAATGAGAGGGATGAATCAACCCCAGGCTTTTCCAGGAGCAGTGCCTGCTGGTTTATGGGGCGCTCCAATGTACCACCTGCAACACCACTCGCGGGTGACCCTGCCAGCCAGGGCTGTGCTCACAGCAGGAGTTTCTGCCAGCATCACTCCGGCTGCGAGGGGTTACAGCTCTTCAAAGCCACAGGCTGACACGATGGTGCCAGCAGAAGCCGGTAATGTAGACGTGGCTCCAGATCAAGAGCACGTTTTGCTAGGCAGTGTAAATAGGGGTTTGTGCACACACAGACCTGGTAATGCTCAGCTGTATGGGAAGAGTTAAAATGCTGTGGTTGCTCTAATGTAATCACACCAGAACAGCGTGCTTTAGGACTACCACAATTATTCCTGCGCGGGACAGGAAATAAGCTACACCAGTATTAAGGTACTTCTGAATGTGTCTTATTGTGGGGCTGCAAAAATTAAATGTAAAACAAACCCTAAGCAAAGCAGCTATCTTAATAAAATTCCTAGTTTTGACGAGGCCTAACATGTGCCATCTCCAACGACCTACGGCATCTGCGATTCAGAAAAAAGGCAGGAGGGGGAAAAAAAGTGGCACAGAAACATGAATGGGCTCCCTCCCAATGACAAGAATTGGGAGAAAAACTGAGCCTCTGGTCACCTAGCCCAGAGCCATACCTGTCAAGCCTCATCGCTTCTTGGTGATAATCGCAGTTCTGATTCCTTCTATTGGGATGCAGCAGTCAGCCGCCTGGACTCCAAACGAGCATTCACCGCTCTAGGGAAGGGACAACACACTGCGGCACGGGCTCTGCACCCAGGCTCACTACAGAGAGCAGTGGCACAGCCTTCTCTCAAATTTTCTACAGACCTGCTTCAAGGAGGATCTCCCAAGGAGTGTCATTCACTGGGATTACTGAGGAAAAAGCAGAAGAGGGCTATGCCTTTTCCCCCTGGCTAGAATAGCTCCTCCAAGGTGTCCTCTTGGCACTGGAAGGAGAGCGAGCACCGCTAACCCCCGATAATGCACAAAGATGACACAGATAGCTGCATTTGCACCTGTAAAACCTAGTCCTGCAAACTGTCATTTAGCCGGAGGACTAGACAGAGCCAGTGGCCCACAGGAACAGGAAACAAGCCCTCGATCCAATTTACCAGGAGAAAATACTCATCAATTTCAACAGGAGTGGCACCTTCCCCAGATTCAGGGATAGGAAAGACAGAGCGCTCTCTAACGGGTATCTTGTTGTCCAGCTGCTACCAGCGTGCTGCATTTCAAGGAAGATAAGAATTGCTCTTTTCCTTGGCATGTCTGAAAAGGAACTGAAATTCCAAAAGCAAACATTGAAAACTTGCTGACTACAAAGCTAGCAAGAGCACCGAGTGTTGTAACAGGGTGTGTACCAACGAAAGTTAACCAAACCTGACAGTCCAAGAGAATAACAGAAGCTCCCTAAGAAAGGTGTGTGCTGCAACAAAGCCCTGGCAGATGACCTCTCAAGAGACTTCCATCAGAATGAATAAAAAACTATTTAATGAGATTAACTGATCATTTCGCTCCACCCTCGTTATAACACTCACTGAGAGAGAGGAATGTTTTTGCAGCCGAGTATCTGATTCCATAGGGAATGCCAGAGAGACCGTGACAGAAGATATGAAAAATACACAAGGGAACCCTCCACCATTGGAGTGTGAACTACAGACAGTAGTTGCTTAAACATCTAGCAGTTTCAGTGGCTACTCACTTTTCATCTATGCACAGAGTTTGTATCAGAAAAACTATTTCATGATTTTAACCATACCAGTGTGAAAAATCTAAGCTGATGTGTGTAAAGGTACAACAATGCAAAGTGCATCCCAGCAGGTATTTCATTTCCAGGTAACCTTTTCTTTCCCTTCTTTTTTTTCCCCCCCCTTTTTTTTTTTTAGAAAAGGAAAAAAAAAAAAAACAAACGGTGTAACACTACTCTGCAGAGCTTCAGTTTCATAGGTGTAGACAAAAACCTAGATTTCTGTTTAAAGCCCGATCGTCACCTCTTTTTATTATTTTATTTTTCCTCCTTAAACTTCAAGAAAGCAAAACCCATTGGCTAAAACTTTCATTAGTATTATTCCCCTGGCAATTCTCAGGGAGTCTGAGGTTGAAAGACTGAAGCAAAGTCATTGCTTCTGTAAGCGTCAAAGTAGCTCAGTTCTACCAGTTCCCTGCCACACTTTATTGAGCTCATCTTGGCATAGTGCATCTTTACCACCCTTCAACCTGTAAACCCACAGGTATGTCTGTATCGGGCATCATCGTGAAATTCCACAGCTGAGTTCTCTAAACATCAAACTGCCGAGGTTGGAAGGCCAGAGACAAAGGTCTGGAGGACATCTCAAGTGACTGTCAAAAGTCCACCTCCCTGCACTGAGGCAGGATCAAAGATACCCAGACCAATAGATGTTGCCCACCCTACTCCTTAAAGGCTGCTGAGGAAAGAGATTCCTCAGCATCTCTAGGTTATCTAGTCCAAGTTTTTGGCACCATACGCAGTGTTTCACACTTGCCAAGATATTTGGAAGAACTGGAGACCTGAATCCCCACTTCAGAGCACAGCAGAATTGGCTGCCAGAATTCTTCATGCCCCAGTGCACGTGTCAGGGGAGTGACGGCCTCAAAGCACTAATTCAGTTCCCCCCCTGCAGCCCAGCCCAGAGAGCTTCAACCACCCTCCCTAAAGAAAAGCCTCCTGCAGAGCCTCAGCCTCCGTCGCCTCATCCTACTGAAAAAACACATACTGAGCCAAAAAGAATCCCAGTGCAAGGTCCAGCCGCACGTGCCTGGGCCGTACACCCTGCCGATGGCGAGGCTTGTTTGCCGCGTAGCTGAGGCATGAAGCAACCTCTAATTTTGTGCATTTTCATTCCAAAAGGCAGACTCTACAGTTACATTTATTTATCCATACAGATGTGGTACATGAAACTTTCTGCTTGGGGCAACACAACTGTGACAAAACAGGGCTTGTACGACAATTTAGAGTTGAAAAACGAAAGTAATCAGGAAAGATTTGGGGCTTCGAAGTTACAAAAAAAAAAAAAAAAAGATTGCAACTGATAGTCCACCCCAGTCTACCCCGATCACTGGGAATACAGTATTGGCTACATTATAATAAGCCAACTTGCCTGAGTTCTCTTTAAATACAGCTGCTGAAATCGCTCACACTTAATACTGTTGTCTCAATAGCTATCTTGTCAGACAGCGCTATCATTCCCCACCATGGAGAAAATGCAATCGCCTCATTACTTTCAGCAACAGAGTCAGTTGACGATGCTTATTTTCTTAATAAATTATTTCTCATAACTTAGTAACACTTTAAGCTATAAACACATCTTGAAAGCATACCACAATTTTAATCAGTTTCAAGCATCAGATGTTGGGTTTGATATTTATGATTGTTCTGACTCTGTTTCGTTTAATGGCTCCTTTTGTCTATGAAAGCAAAGATAAGAAAGTTATCTAGGACACCCACTGTAAAGTCTCTTATTTAGAAGAAACTTCCTCTGTCACTGACTGTCAGATGCCAATAGCTGCTGTTACTATTTTCCATATGATACTGGGCAAGTGGTCTTAGAGAAGTATCCTTCATCCCATACAAAGTGGTCATCGAGTCAACTAACCAAGCAACTGTGCCCGTGCCATTTCTAAAGGGGACATTATTCTAAGTCCATTTTAATCTACAGGGGAAAAAAGTAATATCTCTCTCAAACAACTCTAGTAAGAACTCAGCATGGTATTATGAGGAGGTGATTGGGAATTATTTCTTTTTAAAGCCTCTTTTATAAGGATTCCCCATCAGCCTTTAATTAGCATGCCAGTTCCTATTCTGAGGTTCCTGATCACTTACAGCCCAGTTTGACATTCACCGAAGGCAACAAGACAGACTCCCTTGAACTCAGTGGGGTCTAGAGGGGGGCTTAGAGCCATGCAGAGAACTCTCTAGTACCAACACGAAGTCAATTGAGCAGGCCTTTGACATCCAGCTCTGCATGTCAGCCCTTGGAAGAGCTTTCCTACAGAAAATCAGAAGAAAATCCGGACTTCCAGATTTGGGGCTATGTAAATGCATCATCTGTACTCAGCAGGTATAGCACTAATTTGTCTTTTGCTGTAGAGGAAAGTGAGATGATCTGTCAACCTATTCAGTTTGACTATTTACACGTATTTCAAATCTTTGCTTACATAAAACTACAATAAAAGTATTTTAGAACAGCACATCTGCCAACATACATACAGTATTCTGCTAAAGGCAGATATATACCATAAAGTATATGCAAGATCATTAGTTAGCTATGACAGACGATCTACTGCGATTTATCTTTCAGGATCATCTCATTCACAAGGAAAATTGAGTGTCGGCCCCATCCATAACCCACACATACTGTCTAGATACTTGAAAATGGTAATAGGTTAAAGGATGCAGTAGACAACTCTCCAACACGAGCCAAAATATTTAACCTGAAACTTTTTGGAACACAACCTGAAAACATCAGTAGCCCAGCCAGAACTCCTACTAACATGGATTGCCAGGGGCTAATGAACATAAAAAACTCTTTACCTAGCACATAATTTTACTGTTGCTGGGAGAGCACTGCTCAGTCATTTCGGTACAGATCCAAGAAATTTGCTTCTTATGGTTTTGTCTCTGTTTGAGCCAGACACAAATAAAGGCTAAATTAAGAGCTGTGGTTCAAAACGATTCAGTGGAACGCAAGAACAAAGGTCAAAACTTAGATCTCTGCCCTGCAGGTGCACATCCTGAGCGCACAGCTAAACAGGGCCATCCACCTTCTGGGGATGACTGGCAAAATCAGGAGCGAAACGTTTGGGGTCTGATCCACGTACCACCTTACGTACCACCTCCTCCATTAGCAAACCCTACCCAGCCAGCACGACATGCCTTGGGCTTCGCTGTAGCGGCAGGCCAACAGTAGATCAGTCTCCAGTGACTCCACTAGAAATTAAACCATACCGAAATACAACACAGCCACTTCCTCCACTTACAACATAGGATGATGGATCGACCCAACAGGAGCTACCAAATTCATACAAAATATTTCGAACAGCTATTCCTCCTTACTCTCTCACCTCCACCTCTCCTTAAAAACAAACAAACAAAACCAACCAAACAAACAAAAACCCAAAAAACCCCAGAGGTCACAGGCCCCTGGGTTACTGAACCTTTAAAAGGGTTTCCTGTACCCTGCAAAACAGGTGGAAAGCTCTAAAGCACAGCCTGGTGATTTAGTCTACACAAGCCAGATTCAAGATTTGGCCAAAAACCTTAAGTGAACCAACGCAACAGCTGCCACAAAAGCCGACAACCTCTAATCAATACCTTCCAGTTTAAGACAGAACAAACCACCTCTCTGCAAAACATTCTTATGCCTGCAAAGAATAAATAAATTACAACAAATTTAAAAGCTCATGTTTTGCTTGGCTTAGGAACCCCAGGCAGAGCCCCTAATTTTTCAACAGCAGCACATGCTTAGCACCGAGCAGCAGTGAGGAAAGCACTTGAGACACCTGTGAGACACCACAAAACACATTTTAAAAAAATAAGATATTCACCAAGGCTGCAGATACATGTGTGTTGCAAGAACTAACAAAGCTTAAAAATTATTGAAAATGTTAGCACAATGAGCACGAAAATATTGAATGTGTTAAAGTATTTTTGCATGACTTCATCCTAGATCTTTTTATTCCCTAATTTGACTCTGGTTTTTAGTCTAGATTATAAAGAAGATTTAAAACAGGGAGCTTTTTTCCCCTTCCAATGAAGGCTTCCCATTAATAAAAAGGAAACAAAGAAAATGAAGAAAGTGAGTAGTAAAACTTTTACAACATAATAAAATACATCAGAATCCCAGTGCAGCAGGATTGGAATTGTCTAAAGATGCTGAATTATGATCGGTTGTCATATAAAGTTCAGTCCAGAGTATTAGCAATCATATTCTCCAGCAACATGTATATAATTGGGAGATCTTCATAATAACCCTCAGTTTTAAAGGCTCATAAAAACCGTGTTTTACTCGTAATTTGCAGGAGGAAAGAAGAATTCTTAAAGGAAAGTAACATCTTTTTCTCAGTAAGAAAGACTTTCAAGGCAATACACTGTGTATTTTAAAGCAAGCAACCCTAAAAGCTCTCTTTTTCTTTCACCATTTTCAGTGGGGTATTATACAAACACTCAGTTTAAAAAGATAAATACGTGTCTATAGCACACACACAAGAAAGAAAATTAGTACCAGATAGAGAGGAACCCTCTGAAAGTATATTGGAAGCAAAGCGTGTTACATTACTTTTGAATACAAGTACAGAGGTACTTTGAGGTAAATACCTTGATGTAACATTAACGGCAAACCAACAGCAAAACAGCTATGGCACTCACACACAGACAAAAAAGAAAGGATTTACTACGTTTATCCACCTCCAAAATATAGCATGAAAATAATTACAAAAATATTAGCAGCACTTGACACTCTCAGACTCCCAAACCTCTACATTTTCTCAATTTCTCCCCTGACAATCTAAAACAAAATCCTTTCAGTTTGTTAGAGAGTCAAGTACCGAGTGCCATAAACTTCCAATTACCCCAGCCACTTTTGAGCTTCCGAAGGCAAAGTTGTGGTAATGAATAGGATGCTGAAGTTTCTGTATGGAATAGTAAAATACAGCCCGTCATCAAACCCAGATATTTTATCTTTATACTTTTGCCAGAGTAAAGACTTTTTGTAAATAAAATGTGTTTGTTTTCAAATAAAGCTACTTCAAGCTGTTTTGGGAAACACAGTAAGTAATAGTAATAATAACAACAACAATTTCCATTTGGATTTCAAAACCCGATGAAACAAAACCAGTACATGTCAAGCCTAGTGTTTTCCTACCTGGAACAGGTAAGGACCAGCTCTCAAATGCCACCTTGGGATAGTTCAGACTAGTAATCCCGTTCATGTTTAGATGAGACACCAGCATGAACAAGAAAGAAAAAGAAAAAAAGAAAAATCTACCCTGTCTTTCTCTTCTTTTGTTAGCAATGCCTACAGCAGTGGTTAAGACACGGTGAGCAAGGCGAGGACCCGGAGGACCAGACTAAGCCAGACCCGCTGCGAGAGAGGAAGAGGTTTAAGCGGAGACTTACTGCTTGCCATGTGACTGGGGGAGGTGTGCTGCCCATTGGGTGTGCTGGAGGTGAGGTCAATGGCCATGCCGGCGTGCTCCCTCTCGGGCGAAAGCTCATTGTCACCTGCTTTCACAAAACAAGTCCCCCATAAGTTTCCATCCCCTTCTTCAGCAGAGCAACACAACGATTAACGAGTACGACTCGCTCGCCCCCTTCGCCCTTCCCTCCTTCACCAGTGGGCTCTTCCAGCGCCTGTAAAAACTGGACTCTCAGGGCCACAAGTAAACATTTGACTGGCTGATTTTAAGAGTCCCCCCCCAAACCTGCTGTCACCCGTCTCCTACACACACACCTGTGACAAACCCAAACCTCACCCTAGCTGCTTTGTCTCAAGAGAAGTTAGGGTTACTTTTCCACTTGCAGACACCAAGAATTGGGGCTGGGCAGGAGAAGACTGAAGTAGCACTTTAACATATAGACCTTCCCCCCCCAAGCTCTCAGTTAACTGGCAGTTAAACAAAGCACTTAAACTAAGACATTTTGCCCTGACACAGAAAACAGGAGAAATAGTGAAAGGCATAAAAAGTTTTTGGTTGCAATTTGAATTTCTGAAGATGAACTCTCTCATTTGCAAAGTTCATTCATCCTCACTAAGTATTTAAATCTAGAGCTACTCACCCATGCACCCCTCCCCATGCATTCTTCAGTCACACACAAAGTTTATGTTTAAATGCTATTAATTCAGCACCATCTCAATCAAAGACCATACACAAGGAAGCTAAAGTTTCAGGTGTCTGCATTATAGAAAGGATAGTGGGAAAAGGAAAGTAATTCAGAATAATCAAATGAAATGACTACTTACATGTTATATATCCATCAGCAGCCTCTGCTTCCATAGTCAAAGTGCAGTGCTGCAAGGCAGAAAAGTACACCCTCAAAGACGCCTGTCAGTATCAACCATTAAATGATTAAACTTACTTAAAGCCCTAAGTAGTTGCCCATTTTACTGCTGTTGCAACCATTGCCTAGAGAAACACACAAGTGTACTGCATGTGCTCATCTGCAAATCACTGATCTCTTCCTGCAAACCACCTGAGTAGAGAAATTCAGCTGCCTCCTGGGCAGGTGGCACTGCGATCATCTTGGTCTGACCATACCCCTTCTCTGTCCCCCGCTCCCATTTTTACCTGATCTGAGAGTTTTTTCCTCAACTTTCCACTTGTTTTGTTCAAGCCGGGATGGTAATGCTTTATCAATTATCAGCTCTCACAGCCAGAACAGACTTTGAGGAGATGGATACAATTAACAATTGCTCTTTTCACACGCGCTCCAGGAGACTCCATCCTCATCTAAACAAAATAAAGCCCTCCCGTGTCCGTTCCCCTTCGAGAGAGTTATTGCAACTCTTTGTCTCACACCACCGTACGTGCTCACACACCTGTACACGCACCTGTTCACTCTAACCCTATTCATCTGCCACAGCATGGGGCCGAACGTCACACTTAATACTCCCAGATCATGCATTTTGTGGCGTGAAGCAATCTTAAAGTTTCTGGAAGCACTCTGCTGACACAGAACAAGCTATTACTTTCCAGAAACCCAAGTAACTGTATAGAATGACACCCCCTAGCTATCATTTGATATATATTGAGGGGGGAAAAAAAAAAAAAAAGAGATCAATAATCATAACTATGTTCTTTTAAGTGGAAAAGTTAAGAATCTGACATGACCAGAGGAGAATTTTATTTCCTCTCTCCCTCCACGGCCTCTTTTTTGCCTTTAGTTTCAAAACTCTCACTGCACCAGGCAGCTAAATTATTCACAATGAGCCATTTCTGTATTGATCGCCAAGTATATTTAGCCCTGGCTCCTGGAATTTCTCCATTACTTACTGGAAAACAGGCAGCTTCACTTCTTGTCTCCAAAACCACTTCCCTCCCCCTCCCTTAACCCGCTTTCCTTCCCCC